>VDFB02260640.1:0-98196 GCA_007258455.2 Sequoia sempervirens | reverse complement strand
TATACCATTGATGTTTGTACTCACTTTCAACAATTCAAAGGCTCAATGATGATAAAAGCACAAAAAATTGGTTGCATACGATGACAAAATTTGCATATTTAGATTTGCATGGTTAAGTTATATTGCATCCATATTAGTTTTGCATCTATATTTATAGATTTTCCAAGGCTGGCACAATTTTCAAAATGATGTTATCTCTATCATTAATGGATTGAGTAAATTTGACATTAACAAAAACATATCATTCTCATGTAGTTGCATAATCATTTCCATATCATACATACACTAGAAGGCATTATCACATCACTCATCCATCCATGCATTACATCATAATATTTGCATTAGAAAATACAAAAATAAAGTGCATTACATATCATTTACATAATCAAACCCATCTCATATAACATAAAGAATTGTCCATCAAACATATAGAATCATCATCATATCATCATTGCATCCATACATAATCATCACATAAGCATATTAAACATCACACAACATATAGAACAGAAGCTAAATGCATCCATCATAAAATCATATAAACACATATAGATCAAAAGGGTATCCGCTGCATATCATATCATATCAAAATAAATGTCAAGTGTACAATGATATCCAAATATGTAGAGAGATAAACATCAAAGTGGTAGAAATCATAATGTCTTAGTTGAATCAAGGTATACATCAAATGTCTCAATATATCAAATCTAACAACACAACTATGTGCTACTACCCACAGACAGTGTTGGCCATGTGCCTCTTGTTGCACCATCTGATGGTCCTGCACTTGGATCTCTTCGTGGTGGCCCTGTCACACCCCTGTTGGTAGTCAGCGAGTGGCTCCGTCCTGACCTGACACTAGTAGACTAAGCATAACTAACCTGCTGCTTTAGAGGCACTACCTCATGGTACCGCAACCTGTAATACTCAACCTCCCTGGCAGAGTGTCGTACCTCTATGAGGTAATCTAATTTTGTAGTACCCTCAACCACTCTCTACAATCTCTCTAACAAGGCCTCAACCTACTCACACCGCTACCTCAAGGTATCTCTCTTGGTTGTGAGAGTGGCGATATGTGCCTGTGCCTATGCATGTGCATGTGCTTGTGTTTGTGCCTATATCTAACCTTATATCTGTATCAGCTGACCCTGTAAAGTCTATACCTGGGCCTGTAAAGCAACTATCTAAGCCTACTGTTGTTGTGAGGGAAAATGAATCTAAACATGTTGTTGTGTTGTAGCCACCAGGGATCTCCTCCTCCAAGGTACTCTAAAGTCTCACATATCCAACATTGGTCCACCTCCATCACCGTCTCCACCTCCATCACCATCTTTTCCACCTCCACCATCTCCAATGCCATCATCACTACTCTCTCCCTCCTCCTCATCATCACCTCCTCCACCCCTCCTCTGTCTCGGTCCTTGATCATCATCTAGTGTCGGTACTAGCTCATCCGTACTGGATATCCTTAGGAAAGGATGTGAAAAATAATAATGTGCATACTCCTACGATGCTGCAACCTCTATGATCTCTGGATGATACTCCCATACAACTGCTTGTAATATGAAGTACTCCTCACATGCTGCATCATATGATAAAATAGTCGCCCACTCCAGAATGTCTTGTCGTCTACGTGCATATAGTGCAACTCCCTGGGACATATCTATACTCGCCTGTATTGTCGCAACACTCTCCCAAGAAGGAATCTCTCTATCACAAACCGTGTCCTCCCAATAAAATATCTAGTAGTACACACATATGACATCTTTGTGTCATCCTGTGGCCATTGCTCACAATCTAGATAGGGCCTCCATGTCATGGTATCCAAATCATCCAAAACCCTCTGCTAGTACTCTAATTTTCCCAACTTATGTTGGACAACTGGACCTGTATATCCATGAATGTATGGTTGACCAGCCAGACATTTTGTATCAGCCATTGGATGAGTGACAGTTATGTGCTCCCATGCCCATATCTGTAGCAGTGTCAGCCCAGTTGACAAACTAGCCCCTTTGAGATAAACCACTTGGTGAAGATCATGGTACAAGTGTGCTAGCATGTAGGAGCCCCAAACATATTTGATCCCAACTTATTGAGAGTCCCTTCAACCTATGGTCAGGACATAAGAAACCTCTAATGAAACCGACAAGAACACATGGTAGTGTCACATATGCATCAACCATATCCCGCCATGGAATCTCATATCCATAAATTTGGTCATCCTAGAAAACTCTCCTCAATGAATTGGTGCCCCCCTGCTCCATAGAATCATAGACAACCAACTCACCAACAACAAGAATCCTCAAGATACGGTAAACATCCTCTAGTGTCACTATCATCTCACTAGTGGCTAAGTGAAAGGTGTTGTAGTCACTGTGCCACCTCTCTGCCAAAGCGGTCAACAATCCCTTATTAATCCTATGCTAGGGAGTATCTATCAAAGAAGTCAATTCACATCATCTAATCACATCTAGATCAGCCTACACCATATGTGGAATGAAATCCTAGGTCTTTAGGAATCACTCCTGAGATTGAAGGATCCTCAAAGGCTCCTATCATCATAACATATCACAAATCAACAATCTTATCAGTCAACATCAATCAACCTATCAATCTAATAAGCTCTGATGAGATTTTGATTACATCTTGTGAGCGTTTATCATTGATCCTCACCTTCATGAGGTCAATCATCATTATCCTATCATTGATCCTCACATATCATGAGGTCAATCATCATTATCCTATCATTGAATCTCACCTATCATGAGATCAATCATCATCTAATCTATCAACATCATCAAACAACATCAAAACATCAGCTGATGTGATCAACAATCATCAAAATCAAGGAGTCTAATATAAAAAAATCATCAATTTGGTGTAAATGCATTGAAACAACGCTTCAATGCGCTAAAAACATAGATGTGCTAAAGAATTCTACCAATGCACCATAACAGGGTTTCTATGCACCAAATTACCAAATGTGCCATCAAAATTCATCAATGCACTAAATGACCCAATGCGTTGGAGAAATCACCTTATGCACCAATTCATGACCTACATGTGCTATATCATTCATCAGATGCACTGCATCTTGACCTCTATGCGCTAATTTAACATATGTGTTACATCTTGACCTAAATGCGCTAAACAATTTACCATATACACTAATCTACTGAATGCGCCAAAACAGTAACTGAATGAGCTATATTGGAGCTCAAATGCACTAAAAAACTAAAAATTGAATTGTAAACTTGAAAAACGTGGGAAAAATGCATTTCACAATTTACGAGGAGGTTTTTCAGGGTACATAGTGGAGGTCCATATGTGGCTGGGCAGTTGTGATGTCGTATTTGCTCAAATTGGTGTGTGTGGTAGGGAATCACCATCTTGCCAAAATTGCTCAACTCACTCAATCACTCCAAATTTTGAAAATCCAAATGACACAAATGAGCTCAAATCACATCTTTTTAACCTTTTGACGGGGTAATTAAGTGGATTTAAGTGGGATTGATTTTTTTTTTTTCCAAAAAAGGGGCATCAATTAATCAACTAATCAAAGTTGATAGGTTCAACATCATTTTCGGGAGATAAATCGACTCAACATCATAAAATTTGAAAATCATCATCACATCATTTAAAAATTATCAAAATTTTTGAAAATCCTAAAAATTCAAAATTCATCAATTTATCTCCCGAGGGGGCATATATCTATCATCACTTGAAAATCAACGTCTGGGGCCATATCGATTTTTTTTGTTGTTGGCACTATCAACAAAATTTTCTTTGAAGCAATGTGTAAACACATCACTTCAAAGAGGGGCAAAATGTATACACCTAAAATTGGTCTAGATAATCAATTAATTAAATACAAGTTATTTAATTAATAAATCTTTTAATTTGCCTACTTATAAATAAATTCTAAATTTATTTGTATAGTTCACATTTTCAAATTCTTCTTATCTTAAATCATATTCCTCTAATGTTAATTAAATAAACAAATTCAAATAGTTTGTTTTATTTAATCAATATCTTCTTACTAAATTTGAATTAGTCACATGTCTACATCTTTTCCTTCTTCCACCTTATCATGTGTCTCAACAAATTGAATATGTTAAATATTTAATTTAACATTATCCTCAAAAAATTATGAAACAAACTTTGGGACACTTGGCTCTCTTCTTTCATTTATTCTTTCTCACAATTGGCATAATGTTTTACTAAAGGGAACACTCTCTTTGATTCTCTCTAACTTCTTCATCCTCCACCCTCGATCTCTCCAACTAAAATCCTGACCGTTGGTTGCTACCACATTAGAATATGCCTTGAAAAATCTATAAATATAGCCTCATTCTACAACATTTCATATCCTAACTTTGAGCAATATTGCTCTACAAAATTTTTCATTAGAGCATTTGTGAGCTTTTATCAATTATCATTTAGAAGCATTTAATTTAGAATCACAACTTTATCATTAGCTACATCTTAGCTGGCAAATAGTTTAATTCTATGATTTCCATATCAATTTCATCAACAATATCATAACATCATAATCATAGCAACATTATCATATAATTTAGCAATAAATCATGTAGGAATAGATTTTATTGCATTTTCCAACATTCCATTCTTCAGGTTGTCATTCTAAAGGTCATAGTACATAAACAATTTGAGAGCCATTATGATTTAATGAATCCTTGGAGATAGGAAACACTGGACAACTTTAGAGAGTTTGTTTGTTTCAATTCAATTAGATTTGTTATCTAAAATCTCTAATATAATGTTTCGTTGATTGTGTGGTTTTATTACTCATTCACATATTTTACATTACATATTATGAACTACAAAGGAAAAAGGATCAGGCCTTCATGAACAAGGTATCCTAGAACCCCTTTCCGTTCAAGAAAACCCATATTACTATGGCCTTGGTTATATACCTAAGTCTCCTAGTCCATCAAATCTTCCATCTATTCTAGGTCTTTATCCTGGTCCATCAAACCTTCCATCTATCCTAGGTCCATATCCTATCCATCAAGAACAACAAAGGCACACATACTTGATGCCCTTTCAAAATTCTACCTACATTAACTCATCCATGATACCTCCATATCATTCATCTCAATCCATCTCTCCCATTGCTCTTGGAAGCAATTTGGGTTCCAAAAGTCAAAAGCTTCCATATCAAAATCCACATGTATCAAGGGATCAACATGTCCCCTTGAAGAGGCACGCAAAAATAAAAGAAAATTTGATCAAAGCAAAGAAAAATCAAAAGGCCACAAAGGCCCTTAAACAAAGAAAATTTCAAGATACAAAAGGTCCATAATCAAAAGTACAAAAGTCCACAAAGGCCCATCAAAGCAAAAAGAAAAAAATCCAAGAGCACAAAGGTCCATAAATCAAACAGAAAAATCTCAAATGCCACAAAGGCACACAAAGCAAAAATCAAAGTCAAAAGCTATGCGGATTCCTAAAAGTCTCATAGAAGCAATAAAATCTAAATTGGCATCCAAATTTTCTAATCCAAGAGCTTCCTCCAATATTCCATATAAAAACCTATCACTTTCCAAATCCATTTCTCCTCCATCACTCCACCACCCTTAAAGGTGTGTGCCAACATTGATCTTGCCATCCTTTCCATCTATCCATCAACAGGCCTTCCAACCTCCTATCCATTATCCAACATTCATCCCCCATCATTCTCCTTTAATCCAAACCTTTGCATAAGTCCTAGGCTTCTTCCATCATACCATTAATTTGCCAACATTTATGAGTCTAATCCTTTTTCCATGATTTATTAGAGCACATATTCGATGGTTATTAGTCATGAAACTTGATGCTTAAGTCCTTCCTCCATCTCCCTATCATCCATATTCCTCTTGCACTCTATGCTTAGGGGCAAGTTTCGTCCATCTTATCATTCATGGTCATTATCCTCTCTATGCTCATTCCTTACATTTCCACCTTTGATCTTGAAAAGGTTAAGGATCTTCTTGAATATCATATATCTTATCCTATACACTTTATCCATATCTTTCGTACCATATCCTTCACCTTATCCATATTCCATCATTCTTTCTAAATAAATCCTTTCTTCCCTTCCTTGGTCTTAATGAGGAATAGGGGCAAATTACTTGGGCCTTGTGTCTGTATCTTGTCTAGTTGATCTTGATCATCCCATTCACTATCCTTATCCTTTCTTTCTTCCATTCCATATCTCCTAGCTTATCAAAATCCATGTCTCATTTTCTTCCTTTGTTCTTGGTGAGATTAGGGGAAAATTTGGTTATATCATTTCATCTTAAATATCCTGAGAAAAATCCAAAAAAGAATCAAAAATTAAAAAAAAAATAAAAATGAAAAGTCGAGGAAAAGCTAAAAAATAAAATAAAATAAAATTGAAAATACAAGAAAAAGTGAAAAATCAAAAAAATCATAAAATCTAAAAAAAGTGCAATAAAAACAAGTAGTGAAAACTTGAAAGCATGTGTCGGTCATTTTATTTCGCCATCATTATCCTTATCATCGAAAAACCTCATGTACATATCTTGGCATTGTGGCGTGTCTCACCCTGGATTGGGGGAAAAATCTTGAACTCACTGGGGGCAATAAACTTTGAGCTTAAACCAACAGACAAGCAAACAGTCAGACAACACAACAAACACAATGATCATAGTGCAACTCAACATTGAACATTGATCACAAATTTTAAACATCAACCATCCAAATCAACAACAAGATCAGTCAAAACAAATATAATTGGATGATAATCTTCTGAATCATGATTTTTATCACTTTGGCATGAATGTTCAGCTGTTGTATCTCAATTTTTTTTATCATTTCTCTGGAGCAACTCAAGGATGTCATGGACTAGAGGAGATAAGATGGAGTATGATATTTTTCTTTGTCTATTGTCTGTGATTTAATCATTACTATTGTGCAAATTGTCGCGAGACATGCTCTATAAAGTATCATTGATGACATTTTGAATTTGCATAGGAAAAGGATTAACTCATCTTTTTTACGCAAGCAATGCTCAGGTCATCTTGGTTTAATTATATGTAGATGCTTCTGTTAACTTGCAATATAAAAAATCATGAAAGTAGTACTGAGGTCATCATGGTCTAATTATACCATCAATGTTTGTACTAACTTTCAACATATGAAAGGATCAATGATGATAAAAGGATGACAAATTGACTAATACAATGACAACATTGCATATTTATATTTGCATGGTTAAAGTAGATTGCATCCATATTAGTTTTTGCATTTGCATTTTATATTTCTCCAAAGCTGGCAGAATATCATCATGTCCCCAACTAAATAAATGTATACATCAAGTCCTAGTACATCAATCAATCTCTCAACCAAAGCAGTCAAAAGTCCCCTGTCTATCCTATACTGGGGCATATTAATCAATCAAAGAAGACAAACCACATCACCCAATCAAATCTGAATCCACCTGCACCAAATGCGAAAATTCTCCTATGATCATAACATATTGCAAATCAACATATCAATCAATCATCATCTATCCTATCATTGACCCTCACCTATCATGAGGTCAATCATCATCTATCCTATCATTGATCCTTACCTATCATGAGGTCAATCATCACCTATCCTATCATTGACCCTCACCTATCATGGGGTCAGTCATCATCTATCTTATCATTGATTCTCACCTATCATGAGATCAATCATCAACTATCATATCAAACATCATCAAATCAATAGTTGACACGATTATCAAACATCAAACACAAGGAGGCAAAACAATACATCAATTAATTACTTGGCAAGCTCAATCTTCTTTATCAGGAGATAAATCGTAGAAATATTTTGTAAAATTTGAAAATCATTAGAAAATCATAAAAATCATCAAAAATTCAAAAAAATCTTCAAAATTCAAAAATTCCTTGATTTATCTTTTGAGGGGGCATATATCCATCATCACTCGAAAATTAGCGTCTGGGGCATATCAATTTTTTTTTTGTCAACATCATCAGCAAATTTTTCTTTGAAACAATGTGTAAACACATCACTTCAAAGAGGGGCAAAATGTATCCACCTAAAATCAGTCTGGATAATTAATTAATTAAATACAAGTTATTTAATTAATAAACCTCTTTATTTTGTCTACTTATAAATAAATTCTAAATTTATTTATATGGTTCACATTTTTTAATTCTTCTATCTTAAATCACATTCTTCTAATATTAATTAAATAAAAAAATTTAAATAGTTTGTTTTATTTAATTAACTTTCCTCTTATTAAATTTAAATTTAGTCACATGTCTATAGCTTTTTCCTCCTTCCACCTCATCATGTGTCTCAACAAATTGAATATGTCAAATATTTAATTTGGGCATTATCCTTAACAAATCCTTAAACAACTTTGGGACACTTGGCTTTCTTCCTCCATTTATTATTTCTCACACTTGGTAGAATGTTTTACTAAAGGGAACACTCTCCTTGATTCTCTCTAACTTATTCATCCTCCACCCTCGATCTCTCTAGCTAAATCCTGACCGTTGGTTGTTGCCACATCAAAATATGCCTTGGAAAATCTATAAATACAACCTCATTCTACAACAAAAGGATCCCAACTTTGAGCAATCTTACTCTGCAAAATTTTCATTAGAGCATTTTGAGCATTTAGCAATTGACATTTAGAAGAATTTAATTTAGAATCATGAATTTATCATTAGTTGCATCTTAGTTTGCAATAGTTAATTACATCATTTCCATATCACTTTGATCAACAACATCACAACATCATTATCATAACAACATTATCATATAGTTTAGCAATCAATCATGTAGGAATATATTTCTTGCATTTTCCAACATTCCATTCTTCAGGTTGTCATTCTAAAGGTCATAGTGCACAAACAATTTGAGAGCCATTATGATTTAACAAATCCTTGGAGATAGGAAACAATGGGACATCTTTAGAGAATTTATTTATTTCAATTCAATTAGATTTGTTATCTGAATTCTCTAATATAATGTTTCATTGATTGTGTGGTTTTATTACTCATTCACATATTTTACATCACACAGAGGCTATTGGTAGTTTTGATAGTTGGGGAGCGTGATTAGATTGGATTACACCATATTTTGCATGAATTCTTCAATAGGTTCCCCCAACGGTGTGTACTTACATTTTTGAGGGTAGTTGTTTCTAGGGGTGGTCCTCTTTGTGTGTTGGCATTGTTAACTTGGTTGTTTTGACTATGTGTTTATTTGTTGCACGTTCTATTTTTTGTTCATTGGTTGATTGTTTGTTTGTTTGTCTAGGAGCACTTAGGACCACTTTTGTGCTCAATTATACCATCATTAGTTATGTTCTTGTTCTTGGCCCATACACGGGGCTTGTCATTGGAACTAGTAGATGGGTAGTTGTCTTTGTATGCTTGTGTGTTTCCTTGTGTGATAAGGGCTATTTTGATGTTAAGGGCCCTAGGGATAAGCTCTTCATATGATGTGACACATTGCATTTTAGTTGAAAGGATAGATCTATTTCTACATTGGAAATGATGATCCCTATTTGTTTCTCTTTGGGAATAGGCCATTTTCTTTTGCTATATCTTTGCCTCCATCATAAGAAATTCATGAAGGATTCACCCTTGTTTTGTTTGAGGATGTATAGCTTTTCCAAGTTTACGTCCATGTCTAGGTTGTAGGAGAAATAATCCATGAACCAATCGATTATTTCTTAGAAGGTTTGAATTCTTAGAGGTAAATGCAAGAACCAATCTATTTTTGGGCCTCCCAAACTATGTGGGAAAAGGCGCATCAAATAGGAATCATTGTAAGAAACTTCTATACATGTTACATAAAAATCTTTGATATGATCCACCAAATTTCCCTGCCATTTATATTTGTCAAATTTTGGGACTTCAAATCTAGGTGGGAAAGATATCATTGCAATGTTTCTATTAAAGGGGTATAGACAAGTCCCATTGAGCACATAGTTTTTTCGTTTTCCCCATTTGGATGTCTTGGATTTGTTGTGTGAGCACCCTAATTTGTGAGGACAAATCATCTTGAGAGTTTGGTGGTGGAGTATACGTGTTATACTATGGAATAGTAGATGAATTAAATGTGGGATTTTGATATGGGGGTGTGTTATATGAGGTGTATGATGGAGTTTGATATTGCATATGTAATGGTGACAATGGTGGAGGTGTGGTGTATGCTCCTTGTGAGGTTGGATTCAATATGTTTTGTTGTGTGCTTGCATATGATTGTTGGCGGGTGTAGTACAAGCCTTGTTGTTGTTGTTGTGCAAGCACTTGTTGTTTTTGAGCGTATTGTTGTGCTTGTAGTTGGGCTTGTTGTTGCACTTGCAATTGTTGGGCTTGTAATTGAGCTTGTTGTTGCACTTGTAATTGAGCCTATTGTTGTGCTTCCAATTGTTCTTGCTTTTGGGCTTGTTGTTGTGCTTGTAGTTGAGATTTTTTTTGCACTTGTAATTGTGCTTGTTGTTGTTGGGATTGTAATTGATCTTGTTGTTATTGCACTAGCAAGTGAGCTTATCGTTGTGCTAGCTAGTGAGCTTGTTGTTGATGTTGATTGACAATAGGTTGTTGATAAGTCAATGTATTTTTTCCTTGGGATTGTGAAATGATATTTTGGTTTGGGACAAATTGACTTGTTTGCATGTATTGGCTTGTGATATTTTGATTTTGTGGAACATGTGGTGGATTCTGAGGGAGCATGGTGCGAGTGATTTGTGGGTTGAGTTGATTGTGGGGTGTTTTTTGTGTGCTGAGATTTTGAGGGTTGGACATTAGATTTGGATTTGGTACATATTGTCCTTGATTTCATGCTATGATTCCTTATAAAATCTGAGTTTGGGGTGGAGGAATGTAGGCTTGGGGTCCCATTTGATTTTGCATTACTTGAGGGACCAAAGGTTGAGATGGTGCCACTTGGTGTTGCGATATTATTGGCATGCTTTGGCTTTGGATTAATTGATTGGAAGGGTTCCCTTGATTGTTTTGATGTTGAAGGACCAATGGATTGGATGCATATCCTTGAGGTGTTTGATTTGAGACTAGTGATTTTCCTTGATTGATGGGATTTATGACCAAGGGTTTTCCTTAGTTTATTTGAGGGACTAGTGGAATAATTTAATTTAATGTGTCAGTGGGATGGGTTGATGAATATGAACCTTGTTACATGGAGGATTGACCTCACACTATGGTGTTTAATTGTCCTTGTGGATCCTATTGGGGTGTTTGACTCACTTGACTTGCTTGGACAATAGGAATACTTTGGGAACTTGTTATAGTGGAAGCATATGGTTGGGTACGAAATGTTGGTGTCCAATTTTTGTTTTGGGGGATAGTTGTGTATTGTGTTCCCAAAGTTATGTTGCTTCCTAGATTTGGAGTGAGACCAAGGTTGGTTCCAAGTCGACTTGTAAGACTAGTAGTCAAAGGTTGAATTGGTGCATGTGATGAAGCTAGTTGAATGATAGATTGAGTCATACCTTGTACCAAGGGTTGTATAATGGATGTTGGAGGAATAGAGGCCACATTTACCAAAGGTTGTTCCCTAATTGTGTGGTTTCATATTCATCAATGTGGTAACGAGATGGTGAGTTTTGGGATCTTATTAGCAATTCCTCTATGATGAGCTCATGTGGGTTATTCATAACATCTTCTACTTCATACCCCACGTCTAGTGAAGTTTGAGGTGAATTTTGTGACAGGGTTGAGTTGCTTCTAGGATAAAATTCTTGTTGGTTGGGATCACTCATGGTAGATGAATTTTTGTTTTGCATATATTTCCTTGTATTGCGATCTTGTTGTTACCATGAATTTTGGATCAACTATGGGAGAAGTGCATTGGGATTTATATTAGTGGCTAGTTGATTCAAATTTTGGTAGAAGTAAGCGCCTAAGGTAAAATAGGACCATTGATGTGAATGGATGATGAAAGGGGTGAGTGATATTGATGATGAACTTCTAAACTTTCAACAACAATTAGACTAAATGTTTGATTTTTGTTGTTTTGACTTAAGATGCTAATGAACTTGTGAATCCTAAAGGTAGACTTGTGACCTTTAGGATATACTTGTTCAAAAGGATGATGAATAACTTAATTAAATGTATGAAAAAGGATCCATTTACACACATGTAGCTAAACTAGGGGATTGATTGATGATAACCTAAGTCTAGAAGGTTATTATGTCCAAAATTTAAAGTTGTTTGTGAGGTGAAATGTTTAGATGTTTTGATATGAATGGGATGATTGATCATAATGTTTTGAACCTAAGAGGGACTTGTTTACAAGATCAAGGTATTGAAAAACATGCTTTTCCCTTGGAGTGATAAACCTAAGAATCCAGTGTTTGATTGATGGTAGCTCTTTGATACAATGTTTTGGTATGCATTTCCTTGTTTCACTCTTTGTTGTTTTTGAAGTCAAGATATTTTGGAAAACAAGACCAAGATGTACTAGCTTTGTGGGTTCAATTGAGTTAAACTTTGATTAATGAGATTTCTTTTACCACATCAAATGTATTGATTAAGTTCAAACTAAGAATGTCTATGACAAGGCAAGATGTTTTCCACAAAAGCTTGACATTGTGAAAATAAAAGAGCTAAGCCATAGTTTCCTAGGTTTAAATTTGATATAAGTGAGTATAGATATGGTCAAATATACTGGGAAACCTTTAGCATATTATTTTGAAAAAAACAAGATATATTTAGAGGTATGTAGCAATATATTGTCTTTGAAGTGCACTCACATATAAACAAAGGGTTTGAAATTTTTGACCATGTTGATGTTTGTTTGAGTTTTTTGAATTCCAAGCAATGCGTTTAACTGACTCAATGGGTATGGGAGATATTTTGCAAGTCTTCTTCCACAAGACTTACTAGTTTGGCTCAACAAAATTAGTCACTTTACAATCTAGAGGAATATAGGTACACGCCACTTCTTAGTAGGCTTACCTCACCTTCGAAGGAATGATTTTAAATCCAAAATTATAGAGGGGTCAAATAGGCCATATCAAGGAAATGTACCATCTTGATATGCCTAGCTTTGTACAAGAGAATTAACTCTTAAGCTTTACGCCCCAACTATAAATCGAACGTGGTAAGTAACTTTTGGGAGTGGTGCACCTCCCATGCACTAGTTCAAAGGATGTTTCAAAAAACTTGGTTGGCCTCTAAACAAGGTTTTTAGTGACACCATGAACATCATAGGTATACTTCAGACACGAGATACTAAAATCTCTAGCTTACCCTAAGTGACCCATTCATTTGCATGAGAGTAGGCCTGAAAGGTATAATGTCCATAGATTTGTGCTACTTTGATTTTTGTACACTTTATATAGCTCGTCAGTAAATGTGCTTGAAGGTCACTATGAGTTCTCCATTGTGGGATGTATCCAATGGTAGGCCCTCTCTATTAAAGACAAGAAAGTGTTATTTCTCTTCACCCAAGATTGCACACATCACAAGGGGAGTGGATACACAACAAATCCTTGGGGTGACTCATTTTTTTGTTGTTGTAAAATTAGAGTGTTTCTCTTCACCCAGGATCACACAAAGCGTAAGGGGAGTGATATGCACTAAAAGGTTACACAAGCATGCAAGCACAAAATGCACTCATTCTTTTTAATGAACCAAAGTAGATATTATGTTTATTTTACTTGCATCAAAATGAAGTGTAAGTTTGTGTTGTTCAATTTTAAACCAACATTGCAATGTGAGGATGTTTGGGTTCAATTTTAGCCAACTTTGAAAAACTCATAGCATTTGTAAGTTTTAAAAGCTCAAATTGAAAACTAGTGGTCCTAAAGCATGAAATAAAGCAATAAGATGGGTTATATCATCCCATGAGTGTTTAAAAACACTTTTACAATAAAGATCAAATGATACTTTGCTCCTTCACTTCAAGATTTTATGCTCCTCTCCAAACCTACAAAATGGTTAGCCTTATAGAAAAATACTAGAAGCCAATAAATGATTAGAGAGTAGATTAAATTGAAAATTCAAAGCAGACATGAAAATTTAACTCTCTATTTTACCTAACAATTGCATCACTATGCAAACAATTGTGTCGCCCTATTTCTAGACAATTGCATCATTGTTTGTAACTACGTCGCTTTGGTGAAATTCAATAGCATTATTTTGTTATAAACTAGAAAGGTCAATTGTGCTAGAATATTACAAATTCATCATTGTTTCAATTGTGTCGCTTTGGTTCACCTATAGCCACAAAAAAATAGAATGATCAATTGCGTCAGTGGAACAAATGTGTTGCTTTCATAACGTCACTATATTGCAATAACATCGTAATATGCAATTGCTTTGCTCTGGCCAAATAACAATTGTGTGTCAATGCAAACAATTGTGTCACCCTGCTTTAGAAAAATTGCGTCATTGGGCCCTACAACCTACAAATCATGGGAAACTCAAGCACAATTTGTCAAATTTGGTTAGTAAAACCCTCCTTCTAGTGCCAAAATGTGAGCATGATCATAACCTAAGCTAAGATTTAGCTAGTTAATTCAAGCTCCCAATGAAATACTTGAAAACATCAAACAAAGAAGCCATTAAACATAAAATAAATAAGAAATGCATAATGAAAACTAGTTAAATGCCTCAAACTTCATCCCATTGGGGGATTGGTGTTGCATTGATGTGGAATGTCAACCCTTTCCTAATCCCTAGATTGAAACAAGCTTTCAAATGGATTCTATTGATGAATATTGATGAAAATGGATAAAAGATGAGCTAAAATGGATGCTAAATACTGAGATGATAAATGCTAAATGCTAATGGAGAATGCTATGAAATTTGGAATAGTCTAGTTACTCTAAATGAAAGTGGATCCATTTCTCATAGAAATGAGGAGTATTTATAGGAGAAATGGTTGAATCAATGATCATGATTGATGTTTGATCAATCAATGGATGAGAAACAATGAGAGGAGATGGCATGGATCAAGGATTTAATCAATAGCTCTCATTGATTTGAAGAAGCACACTTCCTACAATTTAGGAAGTTGTTAGGAAGTTTGTTGCAAGATATTCCCATTTCAAATGGAGGAATATTCTAAGGGAATATTCCCTTGCAAGTGGGAGGGTGAGAAATTAACTATTTAGATAGTTAAAATAATGCTTTAATTGTGTAAGATGGATGAAATAGGATTTTCATTAAATAATTAACTTATTTAATGAAAAGGGGGGTTAAATGATATTTAATTCAATAATTACCTGATTATTTAATTAAATGAGAAGATATAATAAATTTAATTAAATAATTCACATTAACTAATTAAAGAAGATGAAAATTAGTAAGAAAGGGGATGAATTAGCCAAATAACATTTATTATTTGATTAATAGTAGAGAATGATAAATTTAGTTAAATAATAAATATTATTTAATTAAATGGTCGAAAAGAGGCAATTCAAGACAAAGTGGTGTTAGTAATCAAATTTAGATGTGCAATATTAGTCAGAACAACTTTATATATATATATATATCAGTTAAGGGGCTATAAATAACTTGAAACAATAGTATGATACAAATATGTATAACCCTTTGTCAAACAACATAGTGATATTTCTATAATTTTAGACAACATAATGATGTAAATATTTATAACCATTTTTGAAACAACATTATGATATTTATATATAACTTGAAACAACAGTACGATACAAATATTTATAACCCTTATTGGAACAACATAATGACATTTTTATATAACTTTTAACAACATCATGATGCAAATATTTATAACCATTTTTGAAACAACATAATGAAATTTATATATATCTTGAAAGAACAATATGATATAAATATTTAGAACCCTTTTCTAAAACTATATTATGATATAAATTGAAACAACATTATCATACATGTAAAAGTCAAGATTTAAAGGAAATTTATATCTATCTATCTCTGCTATATATATATATATATAAATCTGACAGGGTTAAAAATATTTGTATTGTACTATTGTTTCAAGTTATATGTATCTTGAAACAACAGTATGATACAATTATTTAGAACCCTTTTTTGAAACAACATTATGATAAAAAAATGGAAAAACATTATCATACATGAAAAGTCATTGTAATTGAAGAACAAATAAACCATACATCTAATTAAGTTGAATGTAAATGAAGAAGGCTATAAGAAACATATATAAGTTGTATTAGATAAGGTTAAAAATATTTATATTGTACTACTGTTTCCAATTATATATATTTTGAAACAGCAATATGATACAATTATTTAGAACCCTTTTCTGAAACAACATTATGATAAAAAATGGAAAAATATTATCATACATGTAAACGTCACTATATTTGAAGAACAAATAAACCATACATCTACTTAAGTTGAATGTAAATGAAGAAGGCTATATGAAACATATATATCTATCTATCTCTGCAATATATATGTATATATATCATAAAGCTATATTAGACAAGGTTAGAAATATTTGTATCATACTGCTGTCTCAAGTTATATATAAATTTCATAATGTTATATCATAATGTCTATTTCAGAAATGGTTATAAATATTTGTATCATAATGTTGTTTAAAGTTATATAGAAATATGATTATGTTGTTTCACACAGGGTTACAAATGGCTATTGATTGATGGTAGCATATACTCAATTATTAAGGGTTTCATGCATGTATCTTTTGGCTGACTATGCATATGTATAAACTAAGGATGATAGGTGGAATGATACGTATGTATGCAACAATTTCTAAGGAAAATTATGATACGTATGAACAATAAACCTACAATAAGTAAACTATAAATGCAATTCATTTTAATGTAAATGAACAAGGCTATATGAAACTACAATTTCTATATCTTTGCAATTTATGTATCATATACTCGACTATCAAGGGTTTTATGCACCTATCTTTTGGTTGATTGTGTGAAATCATATAGTAAGGATACATGTAATGATAATGTAAATATGCACATAAAGTATTGAAACAACTTTGAAATAGACATACCACAAAAGCTGCAACAGGTGTTTGATTGAGTTTGGAGGGGCCCTCTTCAATTACTCTCCAATAGGTGCCTCCAACAAAAACTCACAAATTTGAAATATGGAATAGGTAGCTTGCAACACACAATTTTGGTCTCTTGTATAAATAATGGTTAATTGACTTGTATAAATTTGAAAAGATAGGTGCAAGTAGAAATTTTTGAATTATAGGAGGGGATTTGAGGCTGTATTCATGGAATTAATGGTAGAAGTGATATGAAATTGATTGTGAATGGTACATAGAAATTCTGGTTGGTGATTTTAGAAAATTTGAATTTATTGTTAGGATTAAAATAGATATTATGTATAATTGTGAAATATGATTGATATAATTAGTCATTTTTTTATAAAATTGTATTGCATAGCGAGTCTGAGAATTTGTTTTCAATTTTTGGAGGTAAATTTTCAAAAGTCTGGTATAGATGGACATGGTGGAACTATAAATTTGTCAATCATGGATGAATAATGAAACATTTTTTAATGTAATATTTTTAAAATGTATTTCCAAATTATTCAGTTGACAATGGATTATGTACATGTCAACTCAGTTTTAATGTATTAAAGCATATATTGTGAAAATAAATATGTCTATTTACATTCAGCTAATTTTGGGAAGGTGGCAAATATACATATATCGTGGAAACAAATATATCTATTTGCATTCACTTAACTTTGAGAAGGTGACAAATATTTGGTGTATCATTGATATATAACATATTTTTGATTTAACATGCACTTCTCCTATCATATTAATAAATTTATTTGTGAAAAATATTGAATCTTTTATTATTATTAAGTGGAGTGCAAGTAGTCAACTCCTATCCATAATACATCCCCACGATCGGCCCCTCTCCCTTAACATCATAATTTATAACTAAATATTTTGGTCTAAAATTTCTCCCTTTTTGCTCTCTATTATCTTTTTCTTCTACCCACTACTATGCTAGGGGGGAGGACCCAGAGCATGTTTCAATAGTTGTGATAGTAGTTGTTTATATAATGCCCAATATTTTAATCAATAGTTGTGACTTTAAAGTTGTTAGTGTTGATGATGACTACCCATAATTAATAGTTGTGATAGTAGGTGTTTATATAATGCCCAATATTTTTATCAATATTGGACCAATAGTCGTGACTTTAAAGTTGTTGGTGTTGATGATGACTACCCATAATTAATAGTTGTGATAGTAGTTGTTTATATAGTGCCCAATATTTTTATCAATATTGGACCAATAGTTGTGACTTTAAAGTTGTTAGTGTTGATGATGACTACCCATAATTAAACAAAATGTATTCATTTGATCTAAAAAACAACCAATCATGTGATTCCACATCAGCATTCAATAAAACATGATTTGAATGCACAAGTATTTGTCTCAATTTTTTTTTTGGGTCTTTTTGGACACCTTGACAAAAAGCATGCTGATGTGGCCTTGAAACCTTAGTTATAAGCAGGAGACTTGTCAAGTAAGCTGCTGTAAAAAATTGGGAGTGATTTGAAATTTCCACTTAGGATAATTAGAAGCGGGAAGTTAAGGTGCACAACTACTGGATCCTCTCTCCTAAGGAACAACTTTGCATTATCTTTGCCACCCGAATTTTCTTCCAAGGATGCCATTCGGAATTTCTGCCATACAACATCCAAAATCTAAGTAGCCCTCTCTAAGGGATTGAAGGGTGAAATTTGAAACAGTAGGCTGGTTGAATAGGCAAGTAGTTGAAGAAGCAAACAACGAGCATTATGTGAAAGAACTAAGACATCAGCTCGCTTGGCCACCATCACTGTGAATGGTCAAGCGTTGTAGCTATTATAAAATGTGCTTTTCCACCATATGCCCTACAAACTGGTTGAGACTGGCAACTTCTATTCAACTCAGAGGAAGCGGCGGAGTAAAATTAGGGTTCGAAGTGGCCAAAAGCTTTTCCATCTGTAAAAGGAACAATAGTGATAATAATGCTGGGCAATATCAATGGAAGCTTAGGTCTCTATGCTGTCGTACTTCAACAGTACATGCTATTCGTGCTGCAGAAATCGCGCCATTGCTTTCGTCCGTTGTTAGGTACCAAATTAGGAAATATTCAGTGGTCCGCAAGGGTCTAATACAGGTCATCTCTCTTAAACCGTTGGCCTACAATAAAATCTTGATTTCTGTTTTGAGAAATATGAACAGCCTTTATCAGACATTTGTGGGTACAAAACAAGACTTTCATCTTGTTTGTTAATTTCTGCCGTTAAAGACATGCTTGGTTGTCGTGCAAAATTGTATGGAGGCTGCTCCTTTTACTCAATTTTTTTTTTTTTTCTTTTTAAAATTTATTTCTGGGTATATCATGATATTTTCTAATGACTAGCTTGGACTCAAACTTAGGATCTTCTCACGACCGTGTTATGTATGCTGGATATACCATGTACATTTGGTGCATCAAAAACACTTTAGCAAAGGGGAGTCAGAAAACAGGAATGAAGCTTTTGAATTGTTTAGTAAGATATCAAATCTCATTTTGACATCAATTAAGTACTGGGAATGCACAATTAAACTTACAACTCCTTTAGGATTAGAAGCCACATTTGAGCTTTTAGTATTCTTTCAATTCAACGTTCAACACCTTTTAGAAGATTGGAAGCCACATTTGCGCGTTTACTATTCTTTCATTTCATGTGGAACTTATACCCAAACTAATCTTCCATGTTCATCATTAAAACAGTTTTATCATGGAGGAGTATACTGATTGTACTTAAACCCAGGTCATCGTCCTCCTACTAGTCGCTACTCGCTTTAAAAATTGTATTTTTTATCAAATATAATTTTTTGGAAGGAGATACTTGCACGGGCGGGGCAGGGAGGACGGAGGAAAAATGTGAATCTGAAACGATTATTGCATTGGCTGAAAAGCAAGCATTTTATTTATCCAGGCTTCCAGGCAACTGGACCAACCAACAGATTTCGAAGAGGATTTAAGTTAAAAAATATATGGTCAAGGTTGTTCGTATGGATGGTAGATGGGCTTAGCATGAAACAATTATTGGTTTAGCATTTTACATATGCAGTATTTTACATAAACTGGACCATATTGAAATTCACAATACGAAGAGATTATCTCTTCTCTGCAGTTGTTACATTACTTAAGAGTCAAGATAACCCATTATACATTAGATTGTGATGTGGCCCTATGTAATGTCTCCTTTCTAATTTATTTAAGTTTGGGAGTGTTTGGGTCACTTTCTTGCTTTGGGTAGGATTTCAGACTCTCATGTTGGCATCCCTTTCCTGAGTTTCCTGCTTTGTGCTTCCTTCTCTCTGCCTGGACTTCTGTCATCCCGTTCATTTGGCACCTTAATTCCTTGACCCCTGTTTTTCCACTCACATATTCCACTTTGGACCATTTGGGTTTTTTTATGACAACCTACTCCTGTTGAAGTGTCAGCAGGGTATCTCAACTCCCAAATTCCTGGACCCCTTCTGTATTGCTCATGTTGGCATGGAATCCTTTGACCATATTGCAGGTTGGCACCTTGGAATCCCATTCCCTGAACCCTTAACATCAAGCCTTCAGATTATTCTGTGCTCAACCTTCGGATATGCACTTCCTTGGATCCTTGCCTTCAAGCATGCTTTTTCACGAATCCCTGCCCTTCAAAAGAAGGGTTTCATCCATCACCATGGCCAACTAGGGATGCCATTAATGGACTCAAATTTGAATGCAATAAAATGATGAGAAATTTTGGGCCTGTTGGAGGTTCCAGCTGATGGTCTAGCATCTCCCAAAGGGTAGCTACTCCTTATACTCAGAGACCCTAGGTCAGTGGCCAATGAACAAGAGATGACTGATTGGTAAGCCTCTCCTCTGCACTTTAGGCTCTGTAAGACCAAGGCGGCTATCCCTATACATTCAGGTAGATCATCATACTATAATGGTGGGAAGCCTTCAATGGGCTAAATCATCTACACAGCTCTCCCCCGTCCTCAATATCTTGTGGTAGTATGGAAAGAAAACATAAAGCAAATACAGGAAAGTAAAAGGTTCTTTTTAGTTTGAAATTGGATCCACCTTAGACCTAGGCTTATGGACATAGATTGACCAGTGCCTTATCTACACGGAGTCCAAAAATGAAGTAAGACTCCTACAATAGTCCCACCTTGGCTTCTTATAAACTTGCTGCCTTACAGCAAGAAACCAACAAAAGAACAGAAGTATCAAACTTCTTTGAGATCCTTATTGCATCATCACAACTTAACATATGAATTGAAAGAGATTACTCTACTCCTTGAACAGAAACTAACAAGTCATACATTCATTGTCAACAAATGTGATATGAGAATAAATACAACCCTTGATTATACTGATTCAAAGACTGTGAGTACAATAGTGGAGAGAATGATAGAACTGATACAAACATAAAATGCGAAATGCAATGAACATTCAGGTCATCTATTGTTATTACAAAGCAAACATTACAACATTTCCTTCCTAAGTGCAGAAATCACTATACAAACTAAGGCAAAGACTTACAAAGGTTCAGAGAGGATGGAACCTCCACAAAATGTACAAAAATTGCCTTTATAGTGCAGGCATAACATAGATTCAAATTTGAAATTACAAACCCTAACCAAAGTAGGGTTTTAGACCAAGGCACCCAGGTCAAACCACAGTCCGCTGATAATTTCCCCCCTAGAATGATGCAACCACCAGATATGAATGCTCCTAACACCTTGAGTGCACTCCAACAGAGTCGTTTATGAATGCAGGCATGACACTCCCGAGATATCCGTGATCACAGTCAGGAAGAACATACCTTGACATGGAATATGACCGGTGCAACACTTCAGAGAATAAATGGCACCGTTGAGCATTGAATTTTGCTTGGGAGAAGCAAAAATTCGATCTGTAATTGTCTTAGACCGATCCTGGTAGCTGAGAAGCAGATGCATCATTACTGTGTAGTCTTTACCCGCAAACAAGAGCAGCTAGCCATTGGGTAAATCTGATTTTAAACTATGGCCATTGATTTGCCTTAATCGCGCCAAGATCCAACGCCTAACACCAAGGTTACCCCAAGTTTCCGGGACGGGGACGGCAGGAGACGGCGGGACGAGTCCCCAAGTTTCCGATTTTTGAGGCCAAATTTAGGGACGGCAGGGGATGGCTATATAGAAATATAGGGAAAATTTAAAAAATATAGGGAAATTTTAAATGTTCAATAGATAACATGGATAAGGCATGCATAATATACATTATAGAACATTCACATATAACATTTGTGTTCAAGTTGATATGGTTTATTGGGTATGCATTGATCTTAATGAATAAGTTAGAATTTATTCAATGGAAAGCTTGATTTTGAACTAAGAAAACAGATACTCTGATGATAATTTTTTTGTTTATTGATAACTGGAACAAGGGAGTGCAGCCTTCTGAGAATGATAGTGAGTTGCATTAGGCAAATAATTTGCACAGTTACCATGTTATTGTTTTGCATGATCAGATGTCCCAAGGCCGCTATGTATCATCTTCACAAGAGAGTAAGACCTGTGAGACTTATTTATGAGGCACAGTAGAGCACTGAGTGTTGGGTTATTCACTGGAATTCATCTTGGCACCTCAGTACATAAACCAATATTGATTCTTGAATAATTGTATCAGTTACACTTATCCAAAGTTTCAAGACAACAAGCAGTGGCACCAATTTATTTAATGGGTGGACATAATTAAGTTCACACTCCCTTGCTATGAAAATGTGTTTTATGTTTTGTTTTGACCATGCTTTGATGCGGGGCACGGTTGACCATCCTAGGGATGGCCAGGGGACTTCTAGGATGGCTAACTATCCCGAGGACAGCCAGGGGACTCCTAGAAGTCCTCTGGCCGTCCCCAAGTCCGGCCGTCCCCGTGACTGGTCGGCCGTCCCTAGTCCCTTGCCGCCCGTTTGGGGCATTTCTAAAATTTGCAAGGGATGGTCCCTGCAGTCCCTTGCGATCCCCAGTGCGGGACGTCGAGAAACCGACGCAGGGATTTTGGGGACGCTTCCCCGGGTAACCTTGCCTAACACTCATTGTTAGCAACTTTATAACACAATCGTCCTATAAACGGTTATTTAAATATTCACCGTTGAGGACATCCCTTAACAATATTCAATGATTGCTGTTGGATTGTCCACCAATCAATCGGAACCGTTCCTCGTTGTCCTGCTAGAGCTAACAACGGGCCCACAAGATCTTCGCGGGCTGATGCCATGTGTCACTTTTCCTATCGCCAATCACCCATCTGCTACAACTGCTTCGTTTCACAACGACGATGTGAAACGATGATGCCACGTGTCGAAGGACTCACCAAGATTCAAAACACCAATGTCGTGCATTGTTGGATCAATGACATTTGATCTGCATCGTTCCCTATTTCCCCAAAAGATAGAGACGGGTCCCACCACAAGTGCCATGGGCCAGCGAGCACCATCAGATTTTCTACATTCAATCGCTGCCATTCATCATTGTGCATACGTCATCTTCCACCATCATCATCCGTTTCCACCACCGGTCCCACCTGGGACACGCGTCACTAGCTTGCCAACCCGCGACTTTTCTTTACCGATTTTTTTAATTGCGCGGGGGTGTGGGGAACGGCCAAGATGTAGCCACAACTTTTACTTTTATGTCCGCCATTTGATCAAGGGCCCACCACAACTGCTGCCAGGCACGAAGACCGTGGGACCCACGCCACGCATACGCCACATGGCAGAAGCCTATTGACCCACTGCTTTTCAGAAAACATCATTTTAATCGGGCGGGCAGGGAACGGCTAGGATCAGATCCTCCAATCCAACGGCTAGCAAATCTGCACAGGCAAAAAGGTTATTCTTAAAAGGGGACTTGACTAGGTCGACGGGAGCAAGACCCTTGGGACAAAGACTTAAGACTTAAGTCTTAAATGGGAGATACTTATTTCGCCCGACTTAGGAAAGGGGTCAAAAATTAAAGGGGAGCTGGGCTTAGGAAAATGGGAAACGATGGCATAAGGTCATAACTTAAAAGGACCAAGACTAAGCGGGCACAAAAAGCCAACGACAAAATAGAATAGAACTAGGGTTTAAGGAGGGTTTAAGCAAACAATGAAGGCTTGAGGGGTTCTAAGCCCTAAGACAAAACCCTAACGCATGAGAAGTGAACCCTAGCTCTCAGGAGACTCAAAATTTTGGCAAAATGGCAAAAGATTCTGCAGGTTCCACTAGGGCCCACGTTAGGCCCACAACCTCTATATAAGGTAGACAACTTTGGATCATCTTTTGCCATTTTCATCAAACCATAATCTTATTTTGAGCACTTTTGTTCAGCTATGAGGACTGAAATCCTTAGGTTTTAGTCTTTAGAGATTAGTGTATGAAATCCCATTGGTTTCCTAGAGTTTGGAGGATGAAACCCCTTTGGATTCCTAAGGGAAGCTTCATATAGAGTTTGCATCTGCATTTCAAGTTTTAGAGGACTTCAATGTTTTGAGCATTTCAACATTTTGGTTTTAAAAAAATAAAATATTTGTAATTGTTGTAGAGGCAAATGTTTGTAATCATCCACAACAAAAATGTACTTGAATGAAATATTTGAATAAAATATTTAGGTCCAGCCAGTATTACACGTGCAAAACTGTTATATATGTTGTAGGTATTTCATGTTCTTACTATTTCAAGTAAACGTGTTGATGGCTTGTGTAGACATTTGTTTTACTTATTGCAATGCATTAGACTGGATTATAGTGGCTTGAGGAGAATCTAGCTCACTCTTTGTTATGTACCTTTTTCGAGCATAAGTTATCAGGAGTCCCTTGGCCTATTATTTTATTTTCTGTAGGTTGTTGGGGTGATGTAAGAGAAATAATTTAATAATTTAAGTTGTCCATAAGTGACTTTATGTTATATTCATAAAAAGACATCATATATTCATTCTATTATTAAAAAAAATGTTTTAAAAAGAGGGATAATAAAGTGTCACTAGGAGTGGGGTCCAAAAGTAATGTTTAATTAAAAGGATTTTCTAGACATTTAAAAAAAAAAAAAAAGTTTGGAGGGAAAAGGGAAAAAGGAAAAGATTATAATATTCAATCATATATATCCTCAAGAGCCTGTATAAGGAGGAGTTGGGCATAGAAGAAAGCATTCAGTTTATGAAACCAAAGCTCCTATTTCTTGAGATCAAATGTGTTGGCAGTATTGTTATTGATGTCAAAGGCATGGAGAGCATATTGTCAATGGAAGAAATTGTATGAAGGACAAAGGCCAAAGGCCACTAATCTCTATCCAAATATGAATCTTCATAGTCAAGAGCAGATCAGACCATGTCAAGGCACTTCAAATATGAATTAATGATGATCAAAAGGTAAGTTTATGATCATAGATGGACAAATTTACCATCTCAAGACAATGCTTCATTCTATGCTAGCAGATCCTCCTTTTTATTGGTGCCCCTTGTTGGTTATTTTTTTAGAACCAAACTTGATCTCACCTTTTATGTATGAATTTTCTAGAACCCAATGATAAGTAAAGGCAAGGATTGGCCAACAAACAGGTACTAGCTTGCTAGGCTAGACCTCTACTCTTTGGGCTCTGTGAAATCCAAGAGGGTGATCTTGACAATGTCTATATGATACTCTCGTGCCATTTTATCACAAACATTGAAAACAAACAAATACATCACTATCAAATGCAAATAGACAAAATTCCTTAAGGATTTGGCAAACCCTTTAACGAATTGTACCTACAACTAGGAACCAACAGTACTTCATACCACTATACTGCAATTACAGGTGTGTCAGAAATTGTTGTAAAGATTTATGTTCTTTGTCAGGTATAGGCGACTCACTAACATCAAAGATGACCAAACAAATGGACCAGTGCCTTATCTGAGGGCGATGGATTCACATATGCAATAAACTGTAATACATTAGCAAATGGAAACAAGCACTTGTAGACTATTGTATATTACTTTGTAACACACAACTCGATATGTCCATAATTAGAAACTTCTTAACAATCCTTGAATTTCACTTACAACTCTATGATTTCATTTAAGCACTTATTTAGCTCTTTGAAATAAAACAAAAGATGAAATCACACATTCAATCAGAGTGATTGAAGACGAACAAATGAACCTTGATTCCTTTATTCATAATTTGAAAGCCAAAATTACAGAGGAGAGAGACTAATCCAGGAACTTGCAATTATCATTCATATATCTTTGCTATTGTAGAACAATTAAGCCTATTACAGATCTGAATACATTCCTAAGACTTAACACTAATCTATTTCTCTATGCTTGAAATTATCGAAATTACTTATACATGAGCTCCAAAATTGCTTAACCATCAAAAGACCCCTGTAATTGGCCTTGAAATGCCATTTATAGAAACATGGGAGCAACAAGCGTCGGGCCAAATTACAATCAAAGTCACATTTGCATTTGGCATACATTTCAATTTTAATTTCAAAATTCCTAGATAGTTATATTTGCACTTTGCAAAGTGGGGGGAAAGCATATAAGGAAAAAATTATTTTCATTTGCTGAAGAAGATACGCCAGCCTTCCAAAAGGCACCTTTTACTCGTTGCAACGACATTATAATATCTTCTTCACGAGCCAAAATGTTAACCACGTGCACACCTAGTCAACAAATATTCTAAAAGCATGAAAAGAAATAGAAAGGAGGATTGACTCATCCAAGTCAGCATTTGTGCCATCAACCTTCTTGACAGGGAGAGAACAATATTTTGCAATACCTCAACGAAAGCCTAATTTGTACTATTTCTAGGCTATGCATTGTTTCTCTCCTGTCTGTTATTCGCCATGTTTATCATCACCTTCACACATACAAGCTCACTTAGTAAACTTTTCCAACCATGTGTTGTATTCATCTTCAGTGGGCCATTTTGCATCCAATAAACTTTGTATCTTTGTACTATGTTGATTATACCTCGCATCAATTAAGGCTCTGGCCTCTTTGATAAAAGTGTCCATTCTCGTTTCAACCCCAGCCATAATATCAACATTAGGGTTCAACATGGAATAATCAATTGTAGTCAACATCATCGTAGCCTGTGGGAGTAGCCCTCCCAAATCATTCTTCCATGCATCAAACTCCTTTAACTCACCTTTGTTATTCAATATTGCAGGCATACCGAACTCCTCCATTTCTCTGAATATTTTTCAGTTTGTTCTGGAGTTGCATTTCTAACTTTCCATGAAAAATTGTTATTTCATTCACCAAGTCAATAGCTTGTAATATTTCAGGGACATTTGTAGGAGCTTCAGGATCTTCTCGCATCTTAGACATCATTTCTTTTAAAGCCCCTACCCTAGTGCTCCATTTGCTCCATTCATTCTGGAAAGCTTCTTGAACCTACATATACCTTATGTTTGCTTCATGGATGTTCCTATAGGTAGCCCACACATCATCAACTCTGTTCACAAGCTTTGTTACCCTGTGTTTCAACACATGCTCAAAAATGTCATTCGCCACCTTAATAGTTTCAAATTTTTCCTTCTTGACATTTTCCTTCTCTGTCTTTAACTAATTATTCAAATCATTAAACCTTAAGGCTAAGGTTTTCCTGTCTTGCGTAGACAAGTCTGAAGAAGAGGATGGCGAAGACAATGCTCTTATTGACTGGCTAGCCTGAACAATGGCTCTCATCTTATTAATTTCATCCAAAGCCTTATTGTACTCCTTCAACAAGGAATCATATTTCTTTTGAGAAATTTGTGCTGTATCTGCATTGAGCATTGCAGCATGAACAATTAACTTAGCTGCTTGGACAGGAGTTATATTTGTAGCTCTCTTCACTACCATGGAACCAATGACCTCTTCAATACGCCTAGCGACCTCATGCTTCCTAGTATTAGGTGCCATGGACCAAATTGCAAGAGTATGCAATTTTGGACTATAACCAGATCCAAACACCTTGTTGTCAAAATGCTCCTCATAAATAGAAGCTTGAAGGTCTCTCCTTATTGCATCAAGTGCAGTAGTTGAGGTGAGGGTGCTGTTGGTAAAAAGGGGTTCGGATGGGTATTACTGTATGATGAAAAACGCAATTATTCGCAAGATTGTAATAGGTTTTACACTGGATAATAAAAGTATTGGATGGCTACGGTTTGGTGGATGTAGCCCAGATTGGGTGAACCATGTTAAATTCTTTGTGTTATGATTTATTCTGTGTATGTTTTAGTTTCTCTGTTTATTAATTAAAATCTGCATTTAATTGTTAGATATCTGCCATCTCTAACCCTAACAGGTGCACCCTGGTAGTAACATCATTCCACTTTTTGTGACAATATTCCTAGCCTCGGCAGGAGTGATAGCTGCAATCTCAACCATAATCTTTTCTTCCTTTGCCTTCTCATCCTCTTCTTGTTGAGAAGGATCAACATTAGCCTTTGCTCATTCAAGCCTTTCCTTTATTTCCTTGCTTCTCTTATGAACCATGAATTCTTTGAATTCCTTAGCTTTCACAAATGCATCATCCTCAAGGAACTCATCACAGGCCTTGATCCTAGGATCATCATCGGCCTTTTCATCATAATGCCATTGGACAATTCTATCCTGGGGAACTTCTGAATCAAGAGCATCTTCAATATTAGGGGGAGGGAATTTCCTCTCCACTTCCTCATCACCGGGCACATGCTTTGCCATTTGCTCCTCCCCAATTATTTGAACATCTTCTTTTACATTTGTAGGCTGCTCTGGAATATCCATAGCCTGGGGTTGTTGCTCTAAAAGAGCTTGTGCTCTCTCAACAGCCTCCTTTACCTTTGCCTTAAAATCACCACTCTGATAATCCAATAGCCTCCTTTACCTTTGCTTTAAAATCACCACTTTGATAATCCTTTAACTTTGCAAAAGTCCTTTCAAAAGGACTCTCTATTACATCATAGGGACTCACATAGAAGGCATTTCTCTTCATAATACTCTCCTCAACGTCACATATGGCTGTCCATTCCTTTTTCCTACATATAACAACCCTAATCACTAGTCAAGTTTCTCAACACATCATCTTTGTACAAGAAATGGTGGGAGAACCCGAATAAACCCTTGCTTCTTCTCATTGCATGCACAAAACCCTTTGGGTCAAAAATCCTAACCTCATCAACAGGTAACCTGAGGTTATTCACCATTATTCCAAATTTCTCATATGCCTCCATGGCAATAGTTGTAAAATAAGCAAAAAAACATTGGGGCTTTATCATAGTGCCCTTCCTAGGTTTTCTGAACAATTCTAGGTCCATAAAATCGAGTTGCCACATCAACTCCATAAATGCCAATCAGTCAGAGACATATAGGGGCAAGTAGTGTGCTGCTACTTTGACTCCATAAGCCCTGATTAGAGTATATTTTGAGTGCAAAAACCAATCTGCCCAATTATGCTTTGTAGTTGTTCCTGTCACTTCATTTGGGCGCATGATGTCTCTGATTAATTTTGAAAGCCTATGAATGGGTGCCACACCCAAACTCTCCAAAATACCAAACCTGATGACATTACAAAACATCAACTAGTTGGAATTGGGGCAATCCTGGTCCCAAATATGTGTCCACATTTGGACTGGCAAATCATTATTCTTATTATCCTTCTATCTTAATCTCAACTTCTTCCAATTCTCTTGACCCACAAATAGAAGCATATGCATCAATAGAGAATAATGTGGAAAAGATAGAGGGAGAGTTCCCTTCCTTAGATTAATAAAATCGTTATGCATTTGTTCTGCAATATAAGTAGCATAATCAAAACCTGTGTTCTGATTTGGACTCTGTATATCCGTCACCATCACCAACAAGTCAGTGGCTATCCTAGCATCAAAATTATGAGCCAATACTTGATTCAAACAATAATATGTGTTCTTGAAATAGTCAACAAATTCTTCACACTCAAAGGGCTCAATATCCTTAGGACCAAATCTTTCCTTGCTCTTTCTGTGCCTTAGAAGAAATCTGTTCTTGTATGCAAATTTGCTCTGCTCATACTCACCATATAAATCCACACGCTTGATGCCAACTGTATAATTTGGGTTCAACCCAAATACCTCCACAATTTTATCCCTTGTCACCTCAAGGACCAGAGTGCTATTTTCACTCTTGATCTTCCTGTCCGTGGGATCATAATGCTTAGCTAATTCCATCATCACATCCACTTCCACAAACACATTAGGTACTACCAGCCTCCCGAGGTTAAGGCCCCATAGGTAACAAGCCGACCTCCTGGAATATCTCCTATTACAAGCATATAAAAACAACTGCCATCCACTTTGAGGCTGGGCCAGTTCTTGTAATAAACAACCCTGGAATTTTTTTCTGATTTTTTCCCAGTGTTTGCTGCTTGCTGGCTGAGTGTTTATGAGATGTTTTGTATTTGTATGTTCATGGAGTTCGCATGTTTTTGTATTTCATGATATATAATAACAAGAACATAAAGGAGAGAAAATACGCTTGAACAGATCACTATTTGAAAACCTTCAATAATCAGTTTTTTACAATGGCAAATGAGTGCAGATTTAGCTTACATAGACATCAGAAAATAAGTGCATTTTCAGACCTGAAATAGGTGTCATAACAGCATTAAAAGAGTTCCCTTAGGCAACACTCAGCTTCAAGACTTCAACCTTAAACACCATGCTCAACCATGTCCCCAAGCTCTGTGGAAAGTGTCCAATAAACAACAACCAGGCGCCTTGTTTTTTGCAGATTGCAAACTGAAAGTTGATCACCCCAAAGACATCTCCGTAGGAAGCTCGACTTGCTCTAGAAAATCATAAACTCACCCAAAAATCACAATCCAGTGCTTGAAATGATCGCCATGATAAGAGCCAACTAAAAAACCAATACCCATTTTGATTTAGAAATCCTTCTCAGAGATATGGGCAAAAATAAGAGTTTAGGTTCAGGAAGAAAGTTCCTAGAAACTGTAAATAAACACACCAGAAATTGAAGGAAATCACACCACACCAAAAACCAGCAATCTCACACCAAAAACCAAACTGAAATCCACTCAAAAGTATTGAAATATCTTCATCTTTTTTGCCCATATGTGATTCCTATATAAAACCACCCTTCACTAGCTTGAGCAGGTCTCTCACTGCTGAAACTAGCCTTAGAATCTGAGGGTTTTCGTCCTCAATCCCATTCTTCAGACCTTTGGTAACAAACCAGCAACATCTCCGTTTGTCGTCAAACTCCACCATAACAAATGAAGGCTTCCAAAAGTCTTTTAACAATCTCAATGATAAATTAGGGCGACCAGGCTTGCCCTAAAAACCAATGTCCTTTCTCCCTTTGCACTTTGTTTTAATTTCTATTTAATTTCTGCCTTCATCTTTACTTGGGCACCCAAGATATAAGAAACATTTAAAATGATATGACTTTTTAAAAACAACTTTAAGTTGTGTCACTAGGCGTCCAAGGTCTCTTTAATGTCCCCCTTATGACCGCCCAATAATAAAATATTAAGTTACTTTATTATAGCTCTTTTTCGAAGCATAAATCAAATTTTCAAATGATTTGGCCAAAGTAACTTATACCAACTGAAATAGTGCTGCTGTGACAAGCCTGACTTGGTCCAACCACTTGAAGTAGACTTACTATTTTTAGTAAGTACTAAAAATAGCAAGTGACATCCCAGAGGCTCAAACTGGAGAAATATTGATATGCGCTGGAAATTTAGAAAACCCAACACCCAAAACTAGAACTGAGTCCCCTTATTAGAAGCTCTTAGCCTACAGGGACTCTGGAATAGGCCAAAGGTAATGTCACTACTCAGAGGCTAGGAGGGGATATTACAGTGCTCCAATTTCACCAACCATGTCAATTAATCTACTTGTTACAGCAACTTGCCCTGTAGGTCTCTTGCCAATTCATGACCTACCCTCTTTTATGTCTCTAGAGGTACCCTCCATGAATTTGTCATGAGTTCTCTTTGCACTCCTTGACCTTGTGGACGCCACAGGGGTATCCGGTGTAGGGTTAGATGCTTCAGGTGCTTTTGGCTTAACCATGGATGAAACATCCTGGGTCCTAGGCCTCTTAACTCTTTTTTGCTTGGGTTTTCTCTCAGGCCTAATGCTAGACTCACTGGGTTCAAGTTCACTCATTTTCGCAATGTGGCAAGACTAGGGTTTACAGTTTTTAATTAATCAAAGAGCTACCAAGTTTTAAATCCCAAAACAACAATTTGCAGAACAAAACACTCCCAAACCTTATGCAATCCTTACCACCCTAATTAAGGACGCACAATGAGTAAACCCTAAGCAAACTTATCTTTCAAACTCCCTACTAATTTTTCAGACTAGCACAATTCAATATACTTGACAGGAAGAGATATGACAATTTGCTTACCTGGGTGAAAAATTGATATTAATGCTTTTGTAATTGCTTGTTGGAGCTCCTCGCACTGTTTCCTCAAACTCTGGCTGCCTTCTTCACTCCTGAGCAATTCTAAATGTGTAGAAAACAAACCAACTACCTTCTTTACGACCGGGAAGTGGAGCGTAACACCATTAATGGTTGATGGAAAGCTCAAGTGAGTGAACTATAACTTAGCCATTCATGTTTAAAAAGCAACTGTTGATCATCTTGCTTTAAAACCATATTGGCGGCTCTCCTTTCATCTCGCTAGTTTCTTCTTTGCTTTAAACGATGCCTTCAGGATGTTGCCATGTTGCCTCTTATTTGGAGGCCATCGCTCATCTCTGGTACATTTCATCCTCCGCAAGTCCTATTAGCGATGTGAGAATCCACGCGATGAGATCTCAGCCACTGGATTAAGGCCCGTCTTTGATCACGTTCATTTCCCATCGCATATTGCTGATTCACACTTCAAATTCTAGATCACATCAGCAATGGGAGAGAAAAGGTGATGGAACAAGATTAGGCCATGTGTACTTGTTTGAAAATCAAAGGCATAGGACACATCACTCACAAGAGCAATTCAAATCAGCAATAGAATATTGGAACACATGACCGCATCGCTCATTGCTACTTTGGGACTCAAAGTTTACAACTAATCCGTGATGAGCGATGGAACAAAATGCAAAGAGCACAAAGGGTTATCTGAAATATACCGAGCCAAATTTTTTTGATTTTTGAAAGTGATTACAAACAACATACACCCGTTAGGGTTAGCAAATAACTAAACAATGCAGAATTCAACTCTAACCAAGAATGTACACCAGGATCCCGAGATGGGCAAGGTGTTAGCATGTGGTCAGAGGATCTCAATGCAATGCATGAACTGAAATAACCCTAACCAAGAATGCGCTAGATGACGGTGTGCATATGGTCAGAGGATCCCTATCTATTGCAATACTGAAAGTAAAATCAACACTCAGAATGTGCTTTCAAACCCGGAGTGGGAATGGAGCTACCATAGGGCGGAGATGTAAGATATTACAATGCAATTCAAAGTAAATAGGCAGCAAGCCAGCCTCTTCCACTTATTCAGTGGGCAATTACAAAGCATGAAAACAAGATTAGAAGAGATGCTGATAGTACTACTGTGCAGCTTACAATATATTGAAGAATGCCTGCAAGATGAAGGATTAGAGCTCCACAAAGTGCTGCAATAGTAAATATGTCATCCCTAAATCAAACATGAACTCCTAACACCCACCCTTCACTCATACACAATTTTCTCAAGTCTGATATGACAGACCAGCAACATGAATATCAGAACCAGCAACATAGACTCTTATCAAAATGCTCATAACTCACTCATTTCTGACCCTATTGACGTGAAATCAAATGCAAAGCACCCTTAGAAGGATGGCGACCAAGCTTGGACAGAAAAACCCCCACAAAAAATCCCTTAATATTTTTGACTTAATTCCCAAGACACCTCCAGATGGTACGGCTGCAAGGAGGGGCGATTTTTCCTTAATAAATTGTAGACTTCTTCAAAAAATTCCAAACTTCACTGAAAGGGGCGCCCTTGCCTAGCAAATGCATGGGTAAACTACCCAAAACCAGAATAAAATCACACAAAAACTTATGAGGCAAAACTCTAATCTGCAACACAAACCAGCAACTCCAGATTTTTCGATTATTTTGCAAATATAAGGATTACAATGAAGAGATAACAGCTACAAATCAAACTCACTACAAAATCACTCAAAAGAAAGCAAACCTCTCCACTAGGTGCTATCTCACAAGCACGAAGTCGAGCCAAGTTAGGAGGCATTCATTCCTTGAAGCAGTCCAACACCATTTCGGCAGCATAACATTACTCAAGATATTAGATAATCCAAATGAAGACCAAGACCTCCTTTTATAAACTTGTGAAGACTCTCCAGAAGCTTCTAGAAACCCTAACTTTTCAAATTTGAAATATCTCCTTTTCCCTCCAAAGATGGCGTCCCTTTTCCTCAAGGCAAATTTAACTTTAATTTAGAAATAACCTCCTCCTCAAGGTGGGCGTCCATTTTCAAGTGTTGATTTTTGAATTTTATAAAAATAATGAAATATCCCCATGAGGCGCCACCCCTCAAAGTCCCCCTTTTTAAGAACAACTTAAAGTTGCTTTACTAGGCCAAGGGGTCACAATAATAAAATATAACATTTTAAAATCAACTGGATATCTCACCAAAAATGCTTCCCAAGGTCAAGATTGATCAAACCAACTGGATTGACTGAAGATGAGAGCCAACGGTGCCGAAGCCAACAGGACCACTGCCAGAAATAGAATTTACTAAAAATAGTAAATTCATGAAGGTGCTCGGAATTCCAAGAAAAACACATCACCGCGAAGCTCACTGAAAACCCAGAAGGAATCCGTAGTTCAATCACCAATCCATGAGCAAAAGAAACCTCCAACCAAGAAACCCTAAGTTCACCCCCGAGAAGCCTACGGGTCTCCAGAATAGGCCAACGGTCAACAGAAAAGGTCATGCTCGAGAAGGGGACATTACATTATTGCGCATCATCAATTAATGACACAAGACTCACGAGCAATTAGCGATAAAGAAAGCCAGCGATGGTGAAGATAACACACATATCACGCATCGCTAATGCAAAACTCAAGATCCATAACCTATCTGCGATACGCGATACAAAGGAAACACCATTCATCGCACATCGCTAATGCAAGTCAAACATTCACAAAACTATCCCTGATGAGCGATGAGGAAAAGTGGTAGATGAGACTTAAGTGGGACAATTTTGCACGTGCTCATAAGTTGTATTGAGAAAGGGGACCTGTTGTGACCTTTTCACACATCACCCCATTCAAAATGGGGACCCCCTAATTTTTGTCCCATTCGGGTCTTTTGGCTTTGGTTTTGGGTGGTTTTGCGGCTGTCCCTCTTTGTTCCTTCTATCTTTCTAGGGATATACCCATCTTTTGGCCCAATTTGAAGCTTTGGCTAAATCTGGAGTGCGTGTTGACAGATTAGGGTTTTATTCTTCAGGCTTGGTTTTAGGGTCAAATTGAGTTGGCAAATTGAAATTTGAGCTTGGCATTGCTATCTGGAGGCTTTAGGCAGGTTCCCATTAAATTTTCACTAAATTTTGACAACTTACTATTTTTAGTAAGTACTCAATTTGGGACCTTTTTCCTAGGACTTTTGAAATTCTAACTGCTACATCATGTTTAGAGCACTTTGAGCTACTTGCATGCAAAATTTGAGCGAATTCTGACAGCTTTCTATTTTTAGCAGTTTTATTTTTAGTAGGTCCACTTTTGGCAGGTATGGTGTTATCCAAGCAGCTTCAACACTTTAGCTTTTAGAACAGAACACTGCGCAACGAAAACGGCATCAAGCAGAGGTCTACAAAAGCGCATGCAATGAAATTAGGGTTTCCTACTTCCGTGCCTAAAATAAAGGGCGAAACTCGAGAAAAACTTAAAACCGATGTATCCCACTACGATCAACATTCTTCGAGGAATCTACTGTTAAAATTTGAGTGCGATCCGCACACTTACTATTTTTAGTAAGTCACTTCTAGAACAGGGCCTAAAATAGCAGGTGCACGCAAAAGGCAGGTGTGAACAGATCAATGATGCCATGAGGATCAGGGTGAACGAAAATCAAGTCTTGAGAAGTTGAAAATTCATGGAAATCACAAAGACTTTAGAAGTTGCTAAAAATAGAAAACAAGGGCAAGCAGGGCGAAAATTGACTAAGTATCCAAAACATCCTAAGTGTCAGAACTTCTCCCTCATAGGTAGGTATGTACCCTAAATGGGTTGGAAATTTGGCTAAGTAATGAGAATTTGAAGCCACCCTCTCTAAATGCGCCCAAGGAAGGAGAGGTTGAGTGAGAAATTTGCCTAAGGCAAAAATAAAACAAGACACTCCTAAATGCGCCCAAGAAGAGAAGCCTCCAAATGTGCCCTCAAAACTGGGTATGAAAACATTAGAGCATCATGGGCTAAATGCGCCTAAGAGAAGGCATGAGATATCAAAGGCTCAAGGGTAAAATGCGCCCTAAGGTGGAGATGATAATAATGCACTAGGTCAAAATGCGCCCAAGGAAGAATATATCGGCGGGAAATTTGGCTAAGTAATGAAAATTTGAAGCCACCCTCTTTAAATGCGCCCAAGGAAGGAGAGGTTGAGTGAGAAATTTGCCTAAGGCAAAAATAAAACAAGACACTTCTAAATGCGCCCAAGGAAGAATATATGGGCTGGAAATTTGGCTAAGTAATGAAAATTCGAAGCCACCCTCTCTAAATGCGCCCAAGGAAGGAGAGGTTGAGTGAGAAATTTGCCTAAGGCAAAAATAAAACAAGACACTCCTAAATGCACCCAAGAAGAGAAGCCTCCAAATGCGCCCTCAACACTGGGTATGAAAACATGAGAGCATCATTGCGCCTAAGAGAAGGCATGAGATATCAATGGTTCAAGGGTAAAATGCGCCCTAAGGTGGAGATGATAATAATGCACTAGGTCAAAATGCGCCCAAGGAAGAATATGTTGGCTGGAAAATTGTCTAAGGCATGGAAAATGAACTAACACCCCTCTAAATTCGCCCATCATGGAGAAGTTGGATAAAAATTATCTAAGTCAGAGAAAATGAAAACACAAAGGCCTAAATGCGCCCTTGAAAAGGATGACATAAAATTTGTCTAAGGCACAAACTCGAAGCACTAAGGGTAGAATGTGCCCTCAGCACAAAGAAGACCCTATGAAATGCGCCCTCAAGATGAAGACACTAGATGATAAATGTTCCCTTGAGGAGATTGAAATTTTTCGAAGGCATGAAACAAAAGCACAAGGGTGGAAATGCGCCCAAGAGGAAGAAGATGGGTAGATTTTTTTTCAAGGCTTGGAAATATGAACATAACCCCTCAAGTACGCCTAACACATGAAGTTCAATACGCCTGGCAAGCAAGATGATGAAGTACGCCCATCATGAGGGGGTAAAATTTTCAATGTTGGTAATTTTAAATGAGATAAGTAATTTTCCCATGAATATGTGAGATAACAATGTGTTACAGGCAGTTAAAAAGGGAAAATTCAAATTTTGCATGGAAAAGAATCTTCAACGAAGGAAAATTTTATGATGATTGGGACCCATCTGGGTGACAACTCACCCATTTCCTCTCCAAAGATAGAAATTACCAAGTGGTGGGAGGAGAGATTTAATGAACTTGCTAAAATAAACTCCCTCACACAATTATTTAAGCCACAAAGTTTTTATTTTATTCGCACCAGTTGCAAGTACGAAGTTGTGGCTCTGAGAGTGAGAAGAAAAGTGTTGAGGTGAAGTTGCTGAAGTGAGCAAGTCAAATCAGCAAGCTTGGGTGAAATTTTTCTAAGTGCCAGAAGTTATACTGCTGAAAGTATTGAGGTTTGGAGTTAGAAAATTTAATGCTGAAGGCTCTTCTTTTTCAATGCTTACTCTGTAATGTCCCCGTTTTAGCTGACATTGTTTGTTGAGGAGTGAGCCTATCATTTTGACCCTCGTAGGCTGACAAATGTGATGAGAGGGTCTTCCTTGGCAGTTATCCAGAGTTTCAGGATGTTACTCCTCTAGTTGGTTCAGGTTTGGGCCTTTGTAGAGGCTTCCAGAGCAATTTAGAGGTACTTACTATTTATAGTAAGGCAGGCAGGAGTTGCTATTTTTAGCAGGGCACCTGATTTAGCTGATCAGCTCAGTATCGACCCGGTTTGATAATTGGTTGAGCAAATAGGGGTTATTCGAAGCATTTAATAATAATTGAAGGAATAATTAATTTGACTTTATAATATAAAGTCATTTTAATGAAATATTAAAGTTAATATTTAAATGGAAAATTATAAAGTATATTTTAATACTTTAAAAGGAAAGGGAAAATTTAATATTTAATGAGTTTAATACTCATTAAAATAAAAGGGACGCCATTTAATTAAATATTAGCCTAAGTATTGAAAAAGGGCAAATATTTATCATTAAATGCATTTTAATGGATTTTTATGAGAAAAGGTTGAATTTTTGAGAAGGATATATATATATTCTTTCAAAGGCAAATCGAACCCATGATGTGATTATTCTAATTTGTCTTTATTCTTCTCTCGGAGAGCATTGGGGTTTGAGAAACCAGGGTTTCTGCAGATCATTAGATTTTGAAGAACGTTCCCTCTTCAAAATCAGGCATACTGAGACTGTGCAATACCAGTTGAAGATTGTCAGTTGAATAACTTCATTCAGAGGTTGTTACAGAGTTTCACTGTGGGGTTTCATTTAGAGATTGGATCGATCATCCTTCCATAAGGGAAATAATTCATTGGCAGTGTCTTGGCTCGCATCAGGCACATACTTCAAGGGCCGTACGGATTTCTCTTTGCTGGTACAAAGCTGTACTGTTACAGCAGCAAGGCCGTACCTTCCAAACTTAGCTAGATGTCTTGTTTTGGGAGCCTTTGCTTCTTTATTCTGAGCGCCCAAGGGTTCTGGAGTTTTGGCGTTGATTTGTGGGTCTGTAGTTGGCTTCATCCACTTGGCTGTACCTATACTCCTTCATTAATGGCGGCTGCAAGCAATCAGGTTCCCCTTGAATAAAAAATGTTGCTTTTTCCTCATATGTCCGATTTAATTCATTGTATGAGTTCTGGAGATCAATAATTGTATGCGCATTCATTTGGATAGTATTATTGATGCATTGTTTATTGTCAATGAATTTATTATAAATTTTATAGTATTTTAGAGCAAAATCGCAATTTCTCTTTTATGGCAAAAACCTACAAAAAAATCAAAATACAAAAAACACAACAAAACTTCAGCGTTATTGGTCAGTGATTGGGTTGAGAGACACCCGGTCTCTTACATACTCCATATTTTTGCCATCCCGAGGTGATTTATTTTCTAAGTTTGAATTTTAATGCTTATCTTTTATTTTGTAGGATGGCTGAAGCAGGCAGAGTCAACAAGGCTGTAGGCAAGGCTGCAAATGCTGAATCAAGCAGAGCCAATGTATCCAGACAGGCAGTGATAAAGAAGTTGAGCAAGACATTTCTTCTTGAATCCAAGTTTACCTTGAAGCTGGGAGAATTGAGTGATACAAATCTTGGTTCATACAACCTCAAAGCACTCAGAGGTCGAATGTACGGGGTAGGAGGCCATGCTCCATCAGTCACAGCGCACCAAATTATGAAGAGTGGAATTTATGCAGCTGCTGGTTTTCCACCAGCAATCCAGTGTCCGGAGTTGATCATGGAGTGCACCAACTGCTATAGGCCGGAGTGAAGAATGATTGTTTCTCCTAATGGAAAATTGTTTGCCAATCTCACACCTGAGGCCATCGGAGAGGCGTTTGGGATTCCCACTTCCGATAGGATGGTGTACAAAACAAAGGAAAGAGCTGAAAGGATGTACGCCTCCTCTTTTGAAAGATGTGCCGAGATGATAAATTCAATTTGGATGCAGAAATCCAGGCCTCCTTGCACCAAGCTTCCCAAGCAGATTATCTCAGATGATGTGAAGTAGGAGTATTGTGACTTGATAATGATGCTCAGCTGAATAAATGGAAGCTCTCAATCATTCATCTTCAAGCCATGGATGTTTTATTACATCGAGATTGTAATGGAGGGGAAAGAATGCGTTGACTGGGCAAGGATGATAAGTGACAATTTGGATGAGCAGTTCAGGAACTTGAGAAGAACTAAAACGTTCTACATGAGCTCATATGTTATATATATGCTGGCTCGAATGACTAAGTACAGAGGGATAACCTACAAGGAGCCAATTGGGTGTGGTCCTGAACAATTTAAAATCTATTAGGCTTGCCCATAGTTGCACCTGAGCAACACCTCCAACTACAAAAGGGTGAACGACGCCTTCACCATGCATATAGCGAGGACTCTTCAGCGAAGAACTCAACAAAGGATAGCAAAAGAGGCTCAGGAGCTGATCGAAGAATACAAATATTGGTTTATCCAATTTTCGAAGTTCACCTATATTAGGTTGTAGGGGTTCATATCGTATCTATACAGATTATTGAGGTACCCCACTGACAGAATGGTTATGTTAGAAGTATCTAGGCAGCTCATTGCCTATGATAAAATCTAGAAAAGAAAGAAGAAAGGAGGACTAGACTTCCCAATTACCATGGGAAATTCAAATGAAGTTTGTCCTTCATTGCAGGCAGCCAAAGAAGCTGAGGATGAGCTGCAGTTCTTCCACCTTACATACCACACTAGTAGGCAGGATTTCAATCCTTTCAACAACATCAAAATGGTGCAAAGTGTGGAGTATAGGCACATGGCTCATATTGAGGACTTCTGGACTAATGTGGTAGATGATGCTGAAGTTAGAAGAAGACTGTTTACCAGACTACCTCTGAAGATGATCAGAGAGTGCAAGGTTGTTCCAGTTCTGGATCAAGTAGATAAGGACGTGAATGTAATACAGCTAGACTATGAGTGAGCAAGAAATACACTGGTCCCACTACTTGATTGGTCAGAACCAGAGATCATAGACTTGGACACATTATGCATACTGGTTCTGACATTCACAAGGAGCTGGGTAGAGAGGCATGCGAATAGGCTCAAAAGTAAATCAATTGCTCTCACTTACGATGGCATGGGTGACCAGAGGCCGCCATCAACAAGGAAAAGAAAATAGGTTGCCCAAGCTTCTGAGCCACAGAGAGAAGTACAAGTTCAGCCAGTGCTGTAGAGGGTAGAAGAAGCATCACCCATACGATCGCAGACTCGATCTTCGAGTGTGCAGGAGCTTTCACTATTTGCGAGTCAGAGAAATAAATCGAACGAGGAGCAAGAATTTCAGGAGGTAAACTAGCCACCACTCAGGGAGCCAAATAGCCTAAGTGTCAACTCTCCTAGAAGAGAAAGTCAGCAAGAGGAGGAAGAGGAGACGACAACAGACATTCGTTTCCAACAAATGATAGAAACAACATTAGAAGATGAGAATACTATAGGGCAGGAAGCTCGAGATCCAGGAGAGGATGTTCAGCAGATGGAGACTGACGAGCCTCCGCAAAATATTGTTAGAGAAGTACGTGAAGAAGAAGCAAGAGAGGAGCAGCCACTTATTATTTGCAACCCGCAACAGGCAATGCCCGATTGGCTTAAAGATAGAATGAGGAAGGATCCTGAGGAGGAGACTGACCTGATGATCGAGATGGATGAATTCCTCAGCAGAATCAGCGGGCCACCAGAAAAGAAGAGAGCCAGGAAATACTCCAAGATATCTATAGATAATACTATTTCTCGCATACTTCATGTAGTTGTTCTGAGAGTAGAGTGTGACCGAGATGAGGCTGTACTTGAAAATCATGTGGTCACTACTTTGGAGCTGGGCCGTCCTACAGGAGCTCAAATAATTGAATGTGATAGCTCCTATCAGGATCTGAAGGATAGATTGCTCCGAACAGAAGGAAAATACAAAAGGTTGAAGAGGGAGTATAAGACGTTGATCGGATATGTGCAACACCTAGCATGTCCTTGTGGACAGTTGATCTCCCAGCTGAGCTTCTGAGAGAATCGGTCAGCAGCTTGGAAGATTTGAAGAGGATGGCTCAGGAAGCAGACAAGTGGGTTGGAAATGTTCGCGTAGAGGCAGAGAAATTCATGGATGATCTCACCTATTCTTTTTTAGCAAGCCTCTAGCATTCTTACGCGCATGGAAAATGTTGATCAAGCTTGGAGCGAGGCACACATTTATCAAGATAAAACTGTTCCTTGCTTGGCAGCCTTGATGCATATGCCTGTGCTAACTCTGGTCGAGGGAGGAGTAATTCAGGAGGGTGATAGGTATGATTTCCCCAGCTGGTATTCTTCAACATTCACTGGCTGAGGCTTCTTTGATACAGCACAGGTGGAGTCAGAGTTAGAAAGGCTATGGGGAACATACAGGAAGGAGTCTTAAACACACTCGAAGCCTTAATTGCTAAAAGGTTGACTCCAAAGGAGGTGACTGTAGATGGCCCGAGGAGCAGGTTGGAGCCCTTCTTCTCAGATGTGAGATCTTTTGCCTAGGTGGACTTTGAGAACATTTTAACCTTCTCCAACATTATTCAGAGTACTCAGGATGCCTTAGAAGCTTGGAGAAAATCTTGTATTCGGCAGGGACAGGCGGTCACAGTGCTTGAATTCCAACTCAACCACGTTCCACCCATTTCAGTTTGGGAGGTTGAGGTAGTGTTGACCAGATTCATAGAGTTTGCAGTTAAGGAGAAGAATAGTGGGGACGCGTTTCTGGATGAGAATCTTCTGGAAGATGGTGGACATTAAATGCTCATAGTGGTCAAAGGGAGAGAGTGGGCATTCTGTGCTCATTTATTACCCCACTCCACTTTCTGGCAGTTTTTAGGGCAAAATCTTGACTAGGGCTTATGCGGCTCAATTTGAGCCCTTCATTGTATTTGCATTTGAGTCGTCTGTTGGAATTGGCCAACTATAAAAGGGGCATCTCCCCTCATTTGTACATCATAGATAGAATCATAGTAACATAGGAGATAGAGCATAGAGAGACAAAGAGCATAGATTGATAGATCGATAGGAAGAGGAAGGAAAGTTTTCAAATTGAATGCTTTGTAAGAGATTGTTGTGAACACTCCTATAATAAAAAGAGTTATCATTGCTTGTGGTTTCATCTTTTATTGTGGGTAGTTAGCAAGATTTCTTCGTCCTTTTGATTCACGTAGAACCTCAAAGTGAAGTATATTTTAATTCATGCACGTAGATAGTTGTGGAATGTGGAAGTTGAATTAAGCGAGCTTCATTAATCCATACCACTAGCAAGCTCACTGATGGTGGGTTCACCTTGTGTGGTCAACTGGAATATTGCAGACTTAACTTCGATTATGATTTGCACGTTGATATGCGTCGTTGTGATGGTGTCTTCATGTTAAATTGTGATTTGAATACCTCTAGGTACTCCTTTGAAGATTGCCCCAGTTTTGTGGAAGCTATCCGAGGTGAGGCAAAGCAAAGCTTGGTTGAGGCTTTTGAAATTTGATCTCCACATCCCACGCCTAGAGAAGATCATAGCATTTTTAACCTCTGCAGCCATTCAAATTTAGTACTTTCTGGTTAGTTTAGGAAACTTGAGCTCAAATATTCCGAGCCAATTTTTTTCGATTTTTACAATTAACAAATTACGACAGTGCACCCGTTAAGGTTAGATGAGAAAACCAAAACGTACAGGAAACAACTCTAACCAGAATGGCACCGCTGAGGGTGAGCATTGGTCAGAGGGTCTTCTACTCTACTTGCAGAAAGGAACTCAACGTCAAGTATGTGCTACCCAATCCAATGCGGAGTGAGGGGCGACCATATGACGGAGTGAATACAAGATCTACTGCTTGAAAGAAATAGCTGAATACAAAATCTACTGCTTGAAGGAAATTGCCGAAAACTGAAAACCCTCAACACCCAGAATGTGCTTTCTAGCCCGGAGTGGGATAGTAGCGACCATAGGGCGGATATCTATCTATTACAACTCAAATGAAGATTGAACAATACCAATTCAAGCAACAAGCTGGATAATGACTGCCAGTACTACTGGTCAGTTTACAATATAAGATCATATGCCTGTCAAGATGTTAGAACCGTATATATGATTCATGCAATACATTACAATCTCTTCTTGACTGAGTTCAATAAGCCATAAGAATCATTACAACTTTTACAAATGACAATCTGTTTTTTCTGCTTCTACAAATCTGTATATTGCTGGTTAAAAACAGCAGCCTGTGAATAGATACAAATACTTGTAGCTCCCTCACAACTCACTCAAATGGCCCAAACCAAGATGCAATAGACTAATATGATGAATGCGCCCAATCTAGAACCTTAACCCCGACTCCAAACGCAATGAAATAACAATGCACAAATCCCAAGAAATCTAAAAGGTACGGCCTTAAGGAAAAAGGCGATTTTCTTTTTAAAAATGATGCAAGCACTATAAAATATGAAAACTGGAGAATATGATGGCTTCCGACAAACAAAAGGAATGAGCTAATACCCAGAAAGACTATTTTTGTATTTTCCAATATATGAGTGAAACATGCAATCTGCTGTGTATAAAAATGCAATAAGCTGAAACACTAAAATACTCAAAACAGATTTCCCAATGCAAAACTGAACACAAATGAAATAGCTAAGATGCACTCACAAGTAGACTAATAATCATCACTAGTCGTTGTCTTTCAAACGAGAAGAGATGCCCAAACTAGGAGGTCTTCATCCCTCGAACAATCCAGAATCAATCCGGCAGCATAACGATGTAATTTCCAAGATGATCAAAACTGATGCACAAGCCCTCTTTTTATAAGTTTCGTTTGACTTCACGAAACCCTAAAATCTTCTTTTAGGTCAAATCCTTCATCTCCTCAAGAAGGCGTACTTTCTCTTCAAGGCATTAAGAATTGATATTTTAATTAAATATCATCTTTTTTGAAATAAGCGCCCCTCAACTTTTATTTTGACTTAGGAAATATTAAATCATTTCTCAATGAGGGCGCCACCCTCAAGGACCCACCTTTTAAACACAACATTAAGTTATTAAGTCTAGGCCCAAGGTCAACATTAAAATATAATATTTAAATGTGCCTTTTAATGAAATAACTTAGCTTATCCCTCCGGAGATGCACTGAAGCCAAAACTGAGTCAAACATCTGACCACTGAAACAGGAAGTCAACCGAGCTGAACATCATCTGACAAGCTGCCAAAAATAGAATTTACTAAAAATAGTAAATTCCAAAAAGTACTCTGAATGCTGAGACGAACATACCACTGCGAAGCCCTCTGAAAACCCAGAAGGAATCCGCCATTAAAACTATCATCTCCGAACAATGACCTCCTCAAAATTAGGAAACCCTAATTTTAACTTCCGACTAGCCTCCGGGTTTCCAAGGAAAGGCTAACGGTCACAGAAACTGTCAGGCTTGAAAAGGGGACATTACAGTCCGCCCTCCCCAAGATTGCTTGTCCTCAAGCAATTGCAAACTAGGATGCTGCATTATCTCATCACTTTCCCAAGTTGCATCCTCCATCGGCAGGTTCTTCCACTTTACCAAACATTCTCTGATAGTCCGATTCCTCAAGGAACGTTCTCTGAAGTCAAGTATCGACTCGGGAACCAGAACCAACTGTCCTTCTTCGTCCAACGGTGGCAACTGAGAAGAAGCAACCACATTGTGTCCAAGTGCCTTCTTGAGGCGAGACACGTGGAAGACGTTATGCACTCTGCTATCTGAAGGTAGCTCCAACTCATAAGCAACAGCCCCAACCTTTCTGATGACCCTAAACGGCCCATAGAAGCGAGGTTTGAGCTTCTCAGCTCCACTCTTCTTGAGAGTTGACTGTCTGTAAGGTTGTAAACGGAGATAGACCATATCCCCAACCTCAAAAGAACGCTCAACACGCTTCTGATCAGCATACAACTTTTGCTGATTTTGTGCAATCTGCAAGTTATCCTTCAAGGATCTCATTATGTCCTGACTATGCTGCAACAAATCCTTGGCTAATGGTGCTTTGCTGTCACCAAACACCAAATCTGCAAAGCTGGGTGCTTCATATCCATAAAGTGCCAAGAAAGGAGACATTTTGATTGACATATGGAAGGTAGAGTTGTAGCAGTACTCGCCTATATGCAGCCACTTAACCCAAGCTTTCTGCTGTTCGGACACATAATTTCTCAAGTAGCCTTCCAACCACTTGTTCACCACTTCTGTTTGCCCATCAGTTTGAGGGTGATAACTCGTGCTTGGAGTGAGCACAGTACCACTCATTCTGAAAACTTCCTGCCATAAAGTACTTAGGAACTTGCTGTCCCTATCACTTACAATATTCTTTGGCAACCCATGAAGCCTAAACACTTCTCGAAAAAACAAATCTGCAACTTGGGCTGCAGAAAAAGTGCTGGTAATGGCAAAGAAATGAGCAAACTTGGTTAATCTGTCAACTACCACGTAAATGCAATCCTTCCCTTGAGCCTTGGGCAACCCAGTGATGAAATCCATTGAAATGCTTTCCCATTTTTGAGTGGGAATTGGAAGTGGTTGCAGCAAACCGGCTGGCAATGTGTGCTCATTTTATTTGCTTGACAAACAGGACATTCCTGAATGTAACGTTGAACCTCCCTCTTCAAACCTTTCCAAGAAAACCTTTCTCGGATCTGCCTATAGGTCTTGAAAAACCCTTGGTGACCAGCAACTGGAATGTCATGAAAATTCAAAAGAATCTTCTTCTTGAGCTTAGAATCAGCACCAGAAAGATTCTTCCCTTATACTGAATCAAACCCTCAACCACCTGGTACTTTTCATCATGGAAAGTACCTTCCAGAATGCTGGTTGCAAACTGATTTTTTGCATAATCAGCAAGCAACATGTCTCTCCAATCTGCAGTAAGCTCACACAATGAGCTAAGATGAGGCCTTCTGGAGAGAGCATCGGCCACGACATTATTTTTCCCTTTGACATATTCAATGTCAAAGTCGTAAGCTTGAAGCTTACTCACCCATTTCTGTTGCCTCTCATTTAAATCCTTCTGGTGCATAAAATGCTTGAGGCTATTGTGGTCTGTTTTAACCACGAACTTATTCCCCACCAAGTACTGTCGGAACTTGGCTAATGCATGCATAATGGCAAGCATTTCTTTGTCATAAATTGAATATGACCTTTCCACACCCCTTAATTTCCGGCTTTCAAACACAATAGGGTGTTTGTCTTGCATCAGGACAGCACCAACTCCTTCACCCGATGCATCACACTGCAGCTCGAATGGCTTGGAGAAATCAGGGATAGCCAAAACTGGGCACGAGCTCATGATCTTCTTAAATTTGTCAAAAACAACTTGAGCCTTTTCTGACCAAACAAAGGCTCCCTTTTTGGTGAGATCAGTAAGGGGAGCCGCATTCTGAGAATACCCCTTAACAAACCTCCGATAGAAACCACAAAGGCCCAAAAACCTTTCAACTGAGTCAAACTTTCAGGTGGTGGCCAATCAACCACTGCTTTGATCTTCTCCGGATCCACCTTTACTCCCTCAGCACTGATTATGTGGCCAAGGTATAATAATTCCTCCATTCCAAATTCACATTTGGAAGCTTTAGCAAACAGACTCTCAGACTCCATAATACTAAGCACTTCCTCCAAGTGCTTGAGATGATCTCCCCAAGTCTTGCTGTAAATCAGAATATCATCAAAAAAAATCAATACAAACCGTCTTAAGTGATTCTGAAACACACGGTTCATGCAAGACTGAAAGGTGGCCGGTGCATTAGTCAAACCAAAAGGCATGACTAAGAATTCGAAGTGGCCATAGTGACACCTGAAAGCTGTCTTTTCCACATCTGATCCCCTCATCCTTATCTGATGGTAACCCGATCTTAGATCAATCTTTGAGAAGAACTTAGCCCCATGTAGCTCATCAATGAGCTCATCTATTCTGGGAATGGGGTATCTATTCTTGATAGTGCTTTGGTTCAAAGCACGATAGTCCACGCACATGCGCATGGTACCATCCTTCTTCTTTACAAGAACCACTGCAGAAGCAAAGGGGCTCTTGCTTGGGCGTATGAAACCCATCTCCAAAAGTTCTCGGATATTCTTCTCAATCTCATCCTTTTGCCTCTTCGGATACCGGTATGGAGTTGTGATCACCGGTTTAGCTCCTTCCTTGAGCTCTATGATGTGTTCTGAACCTCGATCAGGAGGAGGTCCAGGAGGTAAATCAGCAAACACTTTACTCTTTTTGGTGAGTAAAGATTGGATATCAGGAGGATGCTCTACTTTAGTTTCAGCTGGACTTGCTGGAAGAATCATGCACTCAGCAGCCCATTCCACTTGATCATGACGTATCAACTTCGCCATCCTCTTGAATGATACAATCCGAGGGCCACCATTTGACATTCCTCTCAACACCACCTTCTTCCCATCGGATTGAAACTTCAACTCCATAGTTTGCAGATTTAGAGAGATCTCTCCAAGAGATCGCAGCCATTGAATGCCAAGGACAGCATCCGTATCTCCAATACTGACCACATAGAAGTCATCCTTGACTTCGTAATTGCCCAATTGCATTGACATGTTCGGAATCCTCTTGGTGCATGAGATGTGAAACCCATCCGCAACCATAACTCTGAACCCTTCAAAGTCTTCTGTTTGCAATCCTTTCTTTGCCACCACAACTTCGTCTATGAAGTTATGTGTTGCACCAGTGTCAATCAAAGCAACAATACGTTGCCCTTTGATCATTCCCCGAACTTTAAAGGACTCATTCTTTTGGAAGCTCGAAAGTTGAGCCAATGTACCACCACTTTCTTTTTCACCTTCAGACTCTTCTGGAGTATTTTCTTCATCGCTGTCCTCAAAGTCAGCTTGCTGATCAGAAAAATCAGAATTGCTTTCATCAGCTGTATAGAACTCAATTTGATGAATCTTAGCTCCCTTGGGGCACACATGATCTTGTGACCATTTTTCCCAACAACGGAAACATAAACCTTTCCTACGGAGTTCATTGATAGTCTCTGGATCCAATCTTGAGCCATGAGGTTTCTGTGGTTTAAACTCCTTATGATGAGGCTTCTGATGAAACTTTTTCCCTCTATCTCCTTTGTGAAAAGCTGGTTTGGAATGGAACTTAGCTTTGGGAGCAGCCCACTCCATGTTTCTAGCTTTTTTCATTGCTTCTTGTAGGGACGGTGGATCAAAAGCTTTGATCCAACCCTTGATTGGCTCCATCAATCCTTCAGTGAATAGGATTACTAACCTTCTCTCTGTGATTCCAGTGACCATAACTGAAAGTCTTTGAAACTCAGCTATGTAGGCATCCACAGTGCCATATTGTCTCAACTGTGCCAACTCCCTAAAGTGCACTTCTGGGTCCTTCTTCTCGAACCTTTCAATGAATCTATTGGAGAATTCATCGTATCTAGTGATAGACCCATGACCTAAGGTGACTAGGCCATGGTACCACCATTCATGCGCCACCCCATCTAGGTGTAGCGTAGCGAATCTAATCGCTTCTTCTTCAGCCATTGGCCTAAGTGCCAAATAGTTGTCTAGTTTTTGTAACCAGGCTCGAGCAGAATTATTATCGCTTCCATCAAAATGGGCAAGCGTAACCTTGTTGAGAGCTTGATTCCAATCTCCTTGTGCTGGGGTTCTTCTTTGATCATAGTTTCTCCCTTGGCCTCTATCCTTCCTTCTATACTCCATGTAATCATTGAAGGACATGTCAATTTTTACTTCATCAGGAAGAGTGTCATACTCTGTTCGGCCTATCCTCACCCTCTCCAAGGATGAAACATTTTCTTCAGGATCAGGCTGTGGGATTGCTGGTGTCAGAAACGTGGGTTTGAATGGTCTAGCAGAAATGTAAGTGTTGCTCACTGCAGGTTGGGCAACATGACCATTGTGCGGGTTGGAAGCACTGTGCTCCCCGGTATGCCCTGTGTTGTGTTGTGGTATATTGGGACCCAATCTCCCCAACAGGAGAGAAAACATATCCATCATGGCGTCCATCTTCTTATCGAGTCCTTGACCCAAATTGGCTGAATTGTCTATACCCTTCCCATTGTCACCTCTGTTGCCAGAACTTCTTTCATTATCCCCCATTTCTGTTTCTTGCGAAGGCTCCCAATTAGCCCTCAAAACCTCGGAAGCTGTGTGACCTTCTGGGGCTTGATGCAACTGTGTCTGAACTGTACCTCTCTTGTATACTCTTGCCAAATACCTCTGTTCTCTGTCACTCATAGAAGGCTGATTTCACAGGATGGCAGGATGATGGCTCTGATACCACTGAAATATTCCGAGCCAAATTTTTTTGATTTTTACAATTAACAAATTACGACAGTGCACCCGTTAAGGTTAGATGAGAAAACCAAAACGTACAGGAAACAACTCTAACCAGAATGGCACCGCTGAGGGTGAGCATTGGTCAGAGGGTCTTCTACTCTACTTGCAGAAAGGAACTCAACGTCAAGTATGTGCTACCCAATCCAATGCGGAGTGAGGGGCGACCATATGACGGAGTGAATACAAGATCTACTGCTTGAAAGAAATAGCTGAATACAAAATCTACTGCTTGAAGGAAATTGCCGAAAACTGAAAACCCTCAACACCCAGAATGTGCTTTCTAGCCCGGAGTGGGATAGTAGCGACCATAGGGCGGATATCTATCTATTACAACTCAAATGAAGATTGAACAATACCAATTCAAGCAACAAGCTGGATAATGACTGCCAGTACTACTGGTCAGTTTACAATATAAGATCATATGCCTGTCAAGATGTTAGAACCGTATATATGATTCATGCAATACATTACAATCTCTTCTTGACTGAGTTCAATAAGCCATAAGAATCATTACAACTTTTACAAATGACAATCTGTTTTTTCTGCTTCTACAAATCTGTATATTGCTGGTTAAAAACAGCAGCCTGTGAATAGATACAAATACTTGTAGCTCCCTCACAACTCACTCAAATGGCCCAAACCAAGATGCAATAGACTAATATGATGAATGCGCCCAATCTAGAACCTTAACCCCGACTCCAAACGCAATGAAATAACAATGCACAAATCCCAAGAATTCTAAAAGGTACGGCCTTAAGGAAAAAGGCGATTTTCTTTTTAAAAATGATGCAAGCACTATAAAATATGAAAACTGGAGAATATGATGGCTTCCGACAAACAAAAGGAATGAGCTAATACCCAGAAAGACTATTTTTGTATTTTCCAATATATGAGTGAAACATGCAATCTGCTGTGTATAAAAATGCAATAAGCTGAAACACTAAAATACTCAAAACAGATTTCCCAATGCAAAACTGAACACAAATGAAATAGCTAAGATGCACTCACAAGTAGACTAATAATCATCACTAGTCGTTGTCTTTCAAACGAGAAGAGATGCCCAAACTAGGAGGTCTTCATCCCTCGAACAATCCAGAATCAATCCGGCAGCATAACGGTGTAATTTCCAAGATGACCAAAACTGATGCACAAGCCCTCTTTTTATAAGTTTCGTTTGACTTCACGAAACCCTAAAATCTTCTTTTAGGTCAAATCCTTCATCTCCTCAAGAAGGCGTACTTTCTCTTCAAGGCATTAAGAATTGATATTTTAATTAAATATCATCTTTTTTGAAATAAGCGCCCCTCAACTTTTATTTTGACTTAGGAAATATTAAATCATTTCTCAATGAGGGCGCCACCCTCAAGGACCCACCTTTTAAACACAACATTAAGTTATTAAGTCTAGGCCCAAGGTCAACATTAAAATATAATATTTAAATGTGCCTTTTAATGAAATAACTTAGCTTATCCCTCCGGAGATGCACTGAAGCCAAAACTGAGTCAAACATCTGACCACTGAAATAGGAAGTCAACCGAGCTGAACATCATCTGACAAGCTGCCAAAAATAGAATTTACTAAAAATAGTAAATTCCAAAAAGTCCTCTGAATGCTGAGACAAACATACCACTGCGAAGCCCTCTGAAAACCCAGAAGGAATCCGCCATTAAAACTATCATCTCCGAACAATGACCTCCTCAAAATTAGGAAACCCTAATTTTTGCTTCCGACTAGCCTCCGGGTTTCCAAGGAAAGGCTAACGGTCACAGAAATGTCGAGGCTTGAAAAGGGACATTACAGATCTGTGATAGAGAGAAGAGGAAGTTGTAGTGGATGTGCTATAGGTTGTATCCCTTTGTTTTGCTAGAAAAATAAAAAGGAAGGGCTGGCTGTTTCTCTGTGGATGTAGCTCATATTGGGTGAACCACGTATATCGGTGTCTTTGTGTTTTGTGTTATTTTTATGTTTTATTTTTGCATTCATTTTATTGTATATTGCTCTAGGATCCTATTTCTAATAAATCAAATATGCTATCAAAAGTCTCATAAATCTCTCCAAAGCTAGGAGAGTTTTTATTAGCATATCTTATGACTTGCACAATTGATTCAATGAAGGAGCAAACATATCTACAAAAGTGCAAACAATTTACAAAAATTAAAATTTCAAAAAAATTAAGAATTTAAGACTCAAACGACAGAGCGAATGCTATTACAAAGAATGAAAATAATTCACTAGTTAAAAACATTAACAAATTAATTTTTTTAAAATTTAATAATAAAACTAGCATTTTCTTACCTCATTTTGGATCACCAATCATTGTCAAGGATCTTTTTTTTTCACATTTTTCTTCAAGTTTTGTTTGCCTTTGGCCATCTACCCCACTTTAAATTAACCACTATTAATTGTAGAGGCTCTTGTACTTCAACCATCCTCTCTAACAAAATGGAATATTTGGCATATCTAGTATCCATGGGCTTGAGGTATTCCTTCCTCAAAAAAGTCTTAAACAAAGCAAGTGAAGTGTGATGGTTGCAAATGAATATCTATATATCTCTAGCTTCTACAATCACAACCTTCACCCAATCTATCTTCTTGATGTTCAATGCATAGCAGCATAAATCGTTTGGGGAAAAAATCGGCAAACCAAAAAATCAGGATTTTTTGAAAAATCGGATTGAAAAAAAATGTAAAGGAATGTAGAAAAATAGACAAAACCTACGTTTTCTAAAATGGCAGCAAAACACTAGCAGCAAAAATGGCTTCAGAAATTCGCGCCGATGAGAAACCCGCGATTTTAGAGTAGATTCATGCCCGTAAATCAGCAGCCGCCTTCAGAAGTTTTCGCCAACTTGAGAAACCCTCGATTCGCACTTGAAAGAGGAGAATACGTCGTCTTTAAGGCAAAAACACGTCACTTTTTAGGTTTTATTTTTCCGCGTGATTTTTTCACATTTTTTTGCTCAAAAAATCCTGATTTTTTGACGATTTTCAACGATTTTTTCACTGGCGTTGACTGCTGAAAAAATCGGGATTTTTCCAGGGAAAAAATCAGCAACCTCCCAGATTTTTTCAAAATCACGATTTTTACGATTTTTTGCCGATTTATGCTTCTATGGTTCAATGCATTATTCAGCGCATGAACACAACATGGGGTCTTCAAAATGTGCTTGTAAGCACCCTCCACCATTAAGCCAACTAACTTACATACACGGGCTGAATCAATCACCACTTGTACAACATTAGAGGCTCTAGTTTTTTTATGGAATCCTTCAAAATCTGAAATTGGAAGTTTGCATCCTTCTTCTTCCTTGAACAATCAATAACTCTAAGAAAACAAGAGCTAGCTGAACATGTGACAATGACATTGATGAGTGGTTGATATTTAATATCGGTCCACCCATCCATGATGATGAAGTAGTCATCCCTTATCTAAGTTTTCCTCATTACTTCCATCAACACACTTACCTTAGAATATTCTCTATCAAGGAGGGTGATGTGTAGTTTATGTTCTCTAGGTGCGATAAATAAGGGACCAACAACTATCAAATCTTTGAATATTTGTTTGAAATAGGGAAAATGTGCTAAATGAAATGATATGGCATGAGCATTAAAAAATTTAGCAATGGAAGACTCGACTACCTCGCATGAGCATTAAATAACCCTACGACACTGAATTCTTTTCTTTCCCTTGGTAGAAATAGAACCCTCTCCCTTTTGACTGCCAACACCTATCGTTTTGGTAGGCAATGATACATTAGATTGCATACTCTCCATTGGAATTCCCTTCTTTCTTGCCTCCCCTTCCATGTGCAACCTAGGTACCTTGGCCTTCTCAACTAGAGTTATAACCTCATGAATTTTTATCCTTAGTTCACTTATGCACAAAAGATCAAAACAGGCTCTTGTATAGTTACCCCTATAGTTTTTCTTGCACAAATGACATAGCCATACTCTACTCCCCATTGAATTTTTTTCTTGTCTTTTTCTATGCATTTTGCAAATTGTAAGAGAGGTTTTCTAGGGTTAAATGGGCCTTTTCATAGTTTTTGAGGAGTTTAGAAAGACATTCAAATGGGTTACTTGAACTTGCAGTCCTCACCACATTCCCACTCCCAGAAGAATCCCCAGTGACAGCCATGCTTCTATGACCTCTAGTTCTTTGTTGCATTTCATCTTCAAGCTCTTCACTATCACTACTCTCATTGCTGCTCGATAATTTTTTTGTTTGTTAAGGATTTAAAACACAACTGTAAATGTAAGCATAAAACAAAAACAAACAAAAAACACTCCCCAAGTGTTTGAAACTTTAAAGAAAACCAAAAAAATGCAAAGGAATTTGAACAAATGAATAATAGATGGTAAACTTACCTCAAATGATGTGGATTTGATACTCTATTGCCTTCTTTCCATTGTTGTTCTCCTCTTCACACTGCTGTTCCTTCTCTTTCTCTTTTTCATAAATTGGAAAATGTCAAAATGAGTATGTTTTTTAGTTTATAGTTGTTTTGGGGGCTGTTTTAGTTTTAGGTTTAGGTTTAGTTTAAAGTGGTGTGGAGGACCTTGTGGGCCCACCCACGCCTCTTTTTTTGTCAAAATTAGGTGTGTTTTTTATAACGCCCTCCAAAAGTGCCTATGTCGTAGGGGATGGCTTGCCATCCCTTGCCACACCTAGGCTCCTATTGGAATTTTTTTGATGTCCAGGGGATATTTTCTAAAATTTGCAAAAAAGGGGATGAGGTGGGGACGTTTCCTACCCATCCCTGTGTCCCCGAAATTTCCCCTATAGGGGATGAGGTCATTTTGGGCAAGGGACACATCCTCGGGGAGCATAGCCTTATTCATGCATTCCCATACTCTCTTAAGGTAATTTATGGGGTTCTCTTAAAGGGAGCCTCCCTTAAGACGGTAACATATAAACAAGAAACAACTATTGAACAGCATAACCAGTCCATAACCATAGAAAAGAACAAACTAGCATATAGATACCCAGCTAAATGCGTTCCCATACTTTTATTTAGATATTGCACTTCAAGTTCCGTGGAAGTATAATTTATATCTTACATGTCAGGCAGTTGTTCCATATGTGCTTCAACAATGAACTGGGTCATCTCTGTTCTTTGTTGAGATTCAGTAATGGCCATCAGTTTTGTTGGTTTTCTGATCTCAACAATGCGCTATCAGTGGTCCATTAGTTGTTATTTGGGTTTAAGAATGTCAATCTACTAATTATGATGGTTATTAATCTTTAACTTCCACAGTGCAGCATGTATCTGATGAAGTGGAATCATACCACAGCTGCTTCAGTATTTAGAGAACTATCTCATATGCCTTACTCGAAATCCTTTATACATCTGCAATATTTCTATTAAGACTTCCAGTATGCTGCATCTTTTTTCTCTTCCCTAGGCTACTGATTGCTATGGGACAACTTTGCAGTTTTTTATCCTCCACCCAGGTGGGCCTGGCAATTGTTGTTGGTCTTATATTTTCCTTGACAGTTTGTTCAGAGCACAGATAGAGGCCTGCAATGAATGATTCAAGGATTGGGGGAATGAATCTTGTTGAATGCAACAGCTTTTGCTGTCTCATTATTTCCATCTCAACATGGCTCTACTTGTGATTTGCTTCACATTTTTTGAAAGCATGCATATGTATCTGTTATGAATGATTTAGGGACAGGATAGGCAATTAACTGAATATTTGTCAATTGTGAAATTCTGTTTCTTTTGCTGACTGAATACACTTTTACTAGCCATTTTTCCTGGATTTTGCAGCATATGGTGTTGTTGCAGAGGAATCAGTTGGACAGCAAGTACCAATGGCCTTCCTTGAGCGTATCAAAGAAGACTTTGAGAAGAGATACAGTGGTGGAAGAGCTGAAATAGCTATTGCTAATAGCCTTAACAAGGAGTTTGGGTATAGTTTTGTTCAGAATGGTTTAATCATAATGTATTCAAATCAAAGAAATGATGCTAAAAGAATTATTCTGTATACTCTTTGATCTGACATTCATTTTGATCAATATTTCAGACCTAAATTGAAAGAACATATGGACTATTGTGTGGAGCATCCAGAAGAGATAACAAAAATTACCAGAGTGAAAGCTCAGGTTGCAGAGGTTAAAGGTGTCATGATGGAAAACATTGAGAAGGTAAAATTCTCCTGTATCTTAGAAAGGTCTTTGATGATTTCTTGTTTTCATCTTGGCTGAGTTTGTTTTTCTTTTTATTTTGAGGGATGCACCTGCTGTGTTGTGAAATTACTTCTCAAACATAGGTTCAAGCCTGAAGACATTTCATTTTGACTGATAACTTTTTATCAACTGTGCAACCAATTGTGGACCATGCCTTTTTCATTCAGTTCTGAGGTTTAATATCTGCATGACAAGATTCTGTAACAAGTCCTGTCACCTAGCTGGTCCCTTTGATGAGTTGAAAGCAGTTTGTTCATTGTCATTGATATTTTTGGTCATACAAAATTTGCCCTCTAATCTATGTGATTTTTGCCTTTCCTAGAGGATGGGATCTTTATAAATCTCTATTGTCACATGCAGGAATCAAAATGTTCCAAATTGTCACATAAACAATAAGTGATTGTGGAGGCAGGAACAATATTTATGTTTTGAAATTCCTTTGATTCTTTGGACTTTGATGACAACGACCTTGGCAGGGAGCAATAAATCTGACTCATAAAATTTTAGAATTCTAAGAACACTTTGAGAATGAAGCAGGGTTTGAAAGTGGCCCCATTTAGTGATTGAAAACTTTGTGAGTAACATGCAGGCATGCAAATACTCATGAGCTTGCTGGGTCCAGCAAGTTACTCACAAGTCCTCTGAGTGTCCTCGCTTGATGGCACGGAAAAATAAGCAGTGGCCTGAAAGCAGAGAAAATATAGTTTTTTTCCTCATTTATGACTTGTTCTTGTGCCTGTCACTTCTTGATTTCATTGCAGTGATGTTTAGGTGATTGTGATTCATTTTAGTGATCTTTGACTTGTTCAGTGGATTTAGTGATTGGGTTTGAAAGGTATGTAACTCTATTTTTTTGTTTTTACTATTTTTTTATTTCATTTTTGTTGTGTTCCAGTACTTCTAGGGTTTTAATATTTCCTTTTTTGTTTTGTTTTTCCTTTTCTTTTCTCTTGTAGAGCTAGGGTTTACAATTTTAAAATTGGTTGGTTTTTTCCCTTTTTGTAAGGTTTTCAACTTTGTAGATAGAAATGGCGTTTGCATGCAACCATGGTAGTGGCAAGACCAAAGATCCCATGTGGGGGCATGTCACATTGGGTACAAACATATGAATGGCCATGTAGGATTATATTTGCTTGAGGATGAGAGGAGGCATCGATTACCTCAAATAACACCTTGCACAAATCCTTTGCCAAGATGTGCATTTGTGACAATCTTGTTGAAGAAGAGATGATACCTTGCCCATCTATTTGGGGATAACATGTACATCAATCTTGTTGTGTATCAAATACGTCTCATAGGTTTTGTGACAAATGACTTACAAAACCTTGGATCATGATTAGCCACAATGGATGCTGTGACTCTAAAGTATAACCACACATGGTTGAAGAAGGGATGTGTTGATTTTGGTGCATTGATGCTTTTCTTGTATGCAATCACGATGACCATTTTCAAGAAATGATCCATGATGACAGACATAATGTCATTTTGGTGCTTTATTGTTGGTAGACTAGAGAAAAGGAAATCTGTGTTGATGCCATCTTGTGGTTTAGTTGGAACTTAGAATGATGTATACATTTCAAGCTTGTTGTGGGCGGATTAGCAATGCAACACAAAAGACATGATTTGATGAGGCCAAAAGAAATGTTGGACATATTGTCATGCGATCTTTGAATGGTGCCTCCCAAATTTGTTGTTGTTGAGGAGTACCTAGGGATACATGAAGATACCTAAGCTTGTAGAGAAGCTGTTTGGACAAATAACAAATAACAACCAATTTACCTTGTCTGAGAGTAGTAAGGCTTGTGCAAAATCTGAATCAATTGAGTAAAGTGGAAACTAGTTTTAGAGGTCGTGGCCTCTCATATTGAGCACTATGATGAGCTTTGAGGTCAAAAATTGGTTTAGACGATTTTCATCCTTTTTATCTTTTCTCATCATGTGTTTGTGACTGGACGAAACAGTAGCAAGTATGTCATCTACTTGAAGTGGTGAACATTCTCCATCTTTCTCTATGTCTGCAAAAATTGAAGTGGCTTAAGATTTTGTTTGAATGACGGTCTCCTTCCCAGGAATTTAATGTTACCATTGTTTGACAACTTGCATGGTGACATAGAATTTCTTTTTGTACGTGGAGTAGCAGTGCACCATAGAACATTTTTGAGTGATAGATCACATGTTTATGTTGGGCGAGAATTGCACCAAATGCATAATCTGATGCTGCTCACCATGGATCTTGATTTTTTGACTGAAAAATGACTCTGCTCGAGTATTTCATCTTTTCCCTCCATTTATCAATAAAGTTTGCATCTTTTGATTACTCACTGATTTATTTTGATTTTTCTTTGGGAGCTGATTTTTTCGGTCATGTTGACACAAAAATTTCACCTTCCAAAGTAATTTTAGTGTGATTTTTTCAAGTTTTTTAAACTATTGAGATACATGGAGAGCTTTGAACAAGTTTGTAATTTCTAGCCTCTATATACCCGCTTTTTTGAGTTTTTTTTACCTTGTTTATACCCTAGGTTTTTTATATTTATGGTTATGGCTTGTAAATAGTTTATGCCCTAACTTAGTGTTTAGGATAAGGGTTAGGATTTTTATAGCATTTTAGGGTTAGGGTATTTACTATTTATAAAATATTAAAAATAGTTTATGCCCTAACTTAGTGTTTAGGGTAAATAGTTTATGGCTTGTAAATAGTTTATGCCCTAACTTAGTGTTTAGGGTAAGGGTTAGGGTTTTTATAGCATTTTAGGGTTAGGGTATTTACTATTTATAAAATATTAAAAATAAGTAAAAATCTTGATGCTAACTTGAAATTTTGAAAGAAGTATTTTTGGTTAGGGTTAGGGTTTTTTTACAAAAACTAAAACTCTACACAAAAACTAAAACCCTAATGTTAATCCTAAACATAGGTTAGTTTAAAAAAAAACTAAAGCCCTAATGCAATTTCAAGCAATTAGGCCTGGGGTTGGGGTTTTAACAAAAACTAAACCCTAAGGATAAACTTAGATGCTGAATTTCAGCGTTTTGGGTTAGGGTTAGGGTTTTTGACAAAAAACTAAAACCCTAAAGCTCACTCTAAATGTTGAAATGGATGGGGTTTTTACAAAAATTAAAACCTTATAATATGAACGATACAAACTGAATTTAGGTTTAAGATAGGATTTTTACAAAGAAAACTTCTTACAAAAAGTTAAAATGTTAAAATGCTAATCCTATACAATGATTTTTAGTGTTTAGGGTTAAGGTTAGGATAATTTACAAAAAAATAAAATCCCAACCATAAACAACAATTTCATTGTGTTTAGAGGGTTAAGGTTAATGTGTACTTCCTATCCCCCCACCCCCGAAAATTTGGTATTTTACAATTATGTTTAATCGTAAATGTTTAACTTATTTGGTTGTGAGGTACTAAAACCATTTGTAGGGAATTTAATATACATATTAGCAAAAAATTAGTTCTTAAGCCCCTCTACACTGCACCAAATACAACATTGGCAAGATTACTCTCATGTTACCTAAGAAGTGATGCCCTAAAGGTATATTTGAGGGTTATAGAGGTTAGATGATAAGGAGATCACAGATAACATGGTTATACTCCCCCTAGACATTGTGGCTTTGCTCCTTCTTGATGACATGTATGATGCATCTACTTTGATTGCCCCTTGGGCCATAGGGATAGACTCATTATGAGTTTCTTCACCTCTTTGGGGGGTACATTGGCCTTGGACGTTAGGAGGGATTCTAGAGGGAGTTTTTTGCTTCCTCCTTGCACCAACATTCTTGGTCCTCTTAGCCTTTGACACACTTCGATGAGCATTACTAGATCATGTATGGCACCAATGGTTCCTCCCTTCTAGGCCCTAACAAAGATATTTGATGAAATTTTCATCCTATCCCTCCTAACTACATGACTCCTATTTTGTATATTTTGTTCCTCCCACATGGTTATTTGTATTGGTTTCTTAACCACTTGTGTTGATGTTGCATTGCTTCATTTTGTTTTTAGTGGTTTTGTTTCTTTATTTTGCTTTCCTAAGATGTTCAATCCCTAGAACTTTATACTGTAAACTAAAGTATTCTTGAGTCGTAGGGACCTACTTTTGTAACTCGTGGACATGGGTGACCATGCCTATGTGCTCTTGGCTAACACTTGTGAGCATGTATGCTATTAGACAAACTTGATACTTTTTTGGTGACCATGCCTATGTGCTCTTGACTAGCACTTGTGAGCATGCATGCTATTAGACAAACCTGATACTTTTTTGTACCATTTTTTGGTACCATTGTACTTTCCCATACCATTTTGATCTCACATACATCTCACTTCCATGTAATTTCACTCTTCCACATACCTTTGGGTATATAGGAAGGTTTGGAATATCGACACATTTAGTATATTGAGAGGATTACTCTTTTGCACCTTCAATCTTCCACACAACTTTAGGTATATAGGCCAGTTTGGAATTGGAGATATAGGTATATCGAAAGGCTAGTGTGGTAAGATTGGAGCAAAAAGAGGTCCTTTTGGGCGCGTTATGGAAAAAGTTAGAACCTCAAAACAAATAAAAGGCTAAATCCATATTCTTTTTGTAGATTTGGTCATCATGTTTCATGAGTGAGACTTTGCATGGACATATGGTTTGTTAGTCTTGGGTACAAACAAGGTGAAATACAATTTTTGTGGGCTTGTTTGTAATGGAGACATATTGCTTCAAAGTTCAAATTACATTTGTTGAAGCAATCAAGGCATAATGTAGCTCCTTGCAAAGAGGTCCCTATAGACATCAGCCGTCAAGCACATATGGCTTTTAAGGCCTTTTTAGATAATATGGCAAAAAATGCAAGAACAAGGACAAAAGTGGGTTCTAATTCCTCAGATGCTAGGGTCAATCTTTTGGATGAGGCACAACCACCACAACAGTCTATGAGGGAGTCTCAATCGACACTTAGTTTTGTAGCACATGGCCTAGACATAGGGGGATGAAACATTAATTCCTTCTTTGCAACTCATACTTTGTCTAGATTACAACCCACTTTAGAGAGTATAGGATGGAGGAAGAATGTTCATGAATAGGTGAAGAAGGCCATTGGGAATTTTTGGTATTACTCTAGCCTGCCATTCAATATTGCCAAACTTTCTTCATACTATAAGGTATTGTAGATACTATAGCAGCTGCAGTGACTAGGTTTAAATTCCTATAATGAGGCATTAACGGTTGATATGCTTAATGACAGTAGTAAAATATTTGACCAATGTTGTTGCCGAACATCGGTTCGAGGGCAATGACTGGATGCACTATAATTTTAGATGGGCGGATAGATAGAATGAGACACACTCTCATCAACTTCCTTGTCTCATGCGATCTTGGAATGGTCTTTCTAAAATCCGTGGATGCATCAAATAGGTCAAATCCATGGATGTATTGTTCCAAATATTTGACAATGTTATCATAGACATAGGGCCACCAAATGTTGTCCAATTTACTACAAGCAATGCTGCTGCTTATGTTGTTGCTGGGAGACTCGTGATGGACAAGTATCCTTTTTTTTAGTGCATGCCTGTCATATTGCCTTCATCTAATCTTGGAGGACATAGGAAAATTTGAATGGGTTAGGGAGGTATTGCAATAGGCTTGCGCCATTTCCAAATTCATCTACAATCACATGAGGATGTTGAGTATAATTCACACTTCATAGAGGACAAAGAAGTACTATAGCTAGGGGTGACAATATTTGTTATGTACTTCCTTGCATTGCAGACTCTTTGCCAATAGAAAATGAATTTAAAGCGAATGATCATTTCAAATGAGTGGATGGTAGAACCATGTAGAGAGCATTTCTTTTTGATGAGTTTTGGGATGAGATAGAGCAAGTTTCAAATTTTTAGAGCCTTTAGCAAGAGTTGAGTTTGTTGGATGGGGATAAATCCCCAGTGGGCTCTTTTGTATGAGGCCATGGATAGTGTTGGCACTTGAATGTGGCCATTTGTATTTGCTATAGAATTAGTGTCAAAGCTATAAATAGCGCACACATGTTTTTGTAAACATGTAGAAGTATAGATAAGGACAAAGCATGCATAGATTGTATTTAGGAAAATAATGTATTTTGGGATACATGCAACTCATAGTTGGCTTTAAAGCAAGTCTACTTTAAAGCATGATTATCAGAAATAGATTGGTCAGTGAAACTGTGCAGTAGAATTACTAGTTTCCAAGATACAGATACATCATGGCTCATATGGTAGTTATGGAGCCAATGTTCACCACAGTTAGATGTTTATGAGAGATAGATTGGTAAACAAAGAATGTGACCAATGTTGTGCACAAGATTAATCAGTTTGCAGCCACTTTGGGAGGCTGCGTGCATGACTGTTACACTAAGTATAACTTACATGTTCTCAAGCCTGATCTGGCTGAAGTTAAGCAAAAGTTGTTATGGGAGTTTGACTACTTGGAGCTGGAACACGCTAATATAGCTGCACTTGAGGACTTGAAGCAGCAGCCAGGCGAATCAGTCTGCAGGTATGATTAATCTTCAAAGGACTAGTAGCAAAAGATTACACAAGATATCGACCCCACCCTTCAATGGGAATGGTTTATGTGGGTTTGACTATCCATATGTAGTGGGAATTGGGTCATAGGACTTTTGCAACCTAGAAGGTTGTGTTGGAGGCTGCATTATGCCTTGAAGTAGAGGTGAACCACAGGAATATGGGCTGCATTGTGTTGGAGGTTGCGTGATGGGTCTCATGGCTGCACACATAGAACAATTAGCAGGTGCGCAAGGTACCAGACATCGCACATGTCCCAAATGTCATTCGGAGGGGCATGCAACACATGATTGTTCGATGGTGAGAGCTTGGGCAGTCAATTCTGTTCAACACCCATGCACATTCTAGGTTGTGCCATATGTCACGAGCAACATGAACTTCATCTTGTCTCTTAACACATGAAATGAAAGGTATCACTATCAACTATTGGTGTGAAGTATGGTACTGAAACTTGATTTCACCTTGAAACAAATAGCAAATGATATAAGAAATGAGATCTCAGAGCAAATAGACTACTATTTGCTCCTCCTTTCACTGATTTTCATTGAAGAATGCAGAAGGTTGACAGAAAAAGGAAGATTTTTTTCAAGACAACGGCCTGCTGAAATGACTGATATCTCTTTATTAACAGCTCTTTGCTAAAAAACTGTCCAAAAATCTCACAAAGAATAAGCTTGCCACTGACAGTATCCTGATGTGTGCCTGCTGTTGATGAAATTCTGCTGATTTTAATATTCTACTGTCCACCCTGCTGTACCCTGTCTCCTTGTTAAAGTAGCTGGTCAGTTGCTTGCATTTAGGCACCTATTAATAAGATATTTTCTTCTTTGGCTGCTCCTTTGATAGGTGTCCCACTCTATATTAGACATCCACCTTTTTGAGCTTGTCTTTGAATCCCATACAAGGTGTGCACTTCAGCTCCATGTGCACACTTGTGAACTGGAGTTCAAACTTTGATCTGAATTAAATTTTCCTTTGATGAGGTGTGCACCTACACCTCAGGTGCAGTCTTGATAACTAGATTTGAAAGTTGAGTTTGAAATTAGATTTTCTCCATTCTTAAGCTTGCGCTTCTACATTGGATTTTCTCTGTCTTCAAAAACAATCTCCCCTTTGTCAAGTGCATCCCAATACCCTGGGTGCACTCCTCACAATAGGTTTTGAATCTTTTTGAAACTTGATACCCTTCCCATATAGGTATCCCCTTCTGGCTTAGACTGTGTAATTTTCCTCCTCATAGGTGTCCACACCTCATACTCCTAGGTGCATCTGATAATGAAAACAAGAACTTTTGGACTTTACCTTTTTTAGGTGTGCCCCTTTGCTTCAGGTGTGCACCTCAATACCACACTTAGCTAATTTTAATTTTTTTATTTGAATGCCTCTTTCTCAAAGATGCACCCTTTAAATGAAATTTTAACCTTGAACTTGCCCTTATTAGGTGCTTGCACTTCTCCATAGATTCTTTGTCTTTCCTTTACTTTTGCACACTTATCCTTATGCCTTCTGAGATTTTTTTGACAAAACTTCTTTTCTCTGTTGTGATAAATGTCTTTGAAATCCTCATTCTATACATGATCCTGTGAATACAGAAAACAAAAAACAAAAATGGAAACATGACCCGTCCTTGGGAAAACAACAGATTTTAACTTTAAACTTGACACAACAGAAAATTTGTATGGGTACAACACAAAAATAATAAAAAAAAATGAAAAGATTTAAAATTGAATGCTATTTTTTTCAAAAATAGAAATTTAAAGTACAATATGAAAGTTAAAAGAAAACATATTCAATAAAAATTTCTTACCTCACAGTGGACCAATAAGTGCTATCAAACACCTTTTGTTTCACCTTCCCATTTTTTTGACATTGATTCAGCTCACTTCTTCCACTCTTCACAAACCACCATGGATTGTAGAACCTTTTGCACCTTCAACATCCTCTCCAACAAAATGAAATGGCTAGCCTATATAGTCTCCATTGGTCTGAGTTATTTTTTCATCAGAAAAGACTTATAATGCAATCAATGTGTGGTGGCCTTTAGTTTTGACCACCACTATATTCAACCAGTCTACTTTTCCAATGTTTTTCAAAGCATGTACTCAACATGGAGTCCAAAAAATGTGTTTATAAGTGCTCTCAACCATCAAACTAGCTAACTTACAAACATGAGTTGAATCTGTCACAACTTGCACAACACTAGAAAGCCTAATCTCCTCAATGGCTTCCCTCAAAAGTTAAAACTATAAATTTGCATCCTTGCATTTTCCAAAGCAATCAATAGCTTTAAGAAAGAATGAACCAGCTGGACATGTAACAATAATATTAATGAACGGTTGATGTCAAATATTAGTCCACCCATTAATGAACGGTTGATGTCAAATATTAGTCCACCCATCCATGACAATGGAGCAATCCTAATCCATGTTTCTATTATGTCCTCCATCAACATGTTCACCTTTGAATATTGTTTGTCGAGGAGGGAGGTATGCTATCTATGTTCTCTAAGCAATGCATAAGAGTATTCAATTGTGTTTCTGGGTTTATTATTTGTGCATTTAGTTGAGTTTCTTATGGTGGTATCAAAGCCAAGCCTTTGGCCAGCTTGAGGGAGGTATAAGAATAAGGTTACTCTATGTTAGTGAGTGGTAGAGAAACCATATAGTGGCTAAGGGAACAATGAAACAAAAGATGCTATGAAGATAAAGAATTGGAGTTTTTCAACATGAAGAGATCCTTAAAGGATGGGCAGCAACAACTTATTGAAATATTCGTTGGAATATGTAGATGCCCAACGCAAACCATGTCATTATACCTTTAGATAATGGTGAACAAGAAGAATCCTCATCTCCAATGACAAACTAGAATGCCCCATTGAAATTAGTCACTGGTTCTAGATTACTAAGAGTCACTTTCTTAGAGAGACAAGCCATGCCATAGGAAGAGGATATGGATGGCTAGTAGGAGGATGACTTGGATGCTCTCCCTGTTAAATATAAGGCAAATAGTGTTTTATGAGCAAAAATATCCTTCATGATCTTTTGTACATTGAAGTCAAAGACCAAAACTAGGAATGAAAGGAGACCCATGTAATGTCCACTTCTTAGCACTAGTCCTTTCTGAGACCGTTAGTCTATTTCAGAGGCCTGTAGGCTAGTCGGAGGTAGAATTAGGGTTTCCTATTTTCTTGGGGGTATCTTTCTGGTTTTTCAATGGTTGGTTGCAAGAGTTTTCCAGTATGTTTTTTGGGTTTTCAAAGAGCTTCATTGGCCTGTCACATGCATTTTCATCAGTGACTATTTCTAGACTTACTATTTTTAGTAAGTTATGACGGCTACCCAAAATGTGCTCAAATTGTGTTTGGAGTCACTATTTTTAGTAAGTGCTATTTTTTGGCAGTGTGGTTTGGTAGTAGTTCAACATTTAGTTTTTATTTATGGCAGTGTGGCAGTGCAGTTTGGGCAGGTGACTTCTTCAACATTCTTGGAGCTCAAAAAAGGGAAGTTTAATAACTTATGTTATATTTCATTGTTGCTTTTTGTCCCCCGCACCTAGGGAATATAACCGTTGGCGTAACAATTAGCACCTCTAGAGTGGGAGTTGGGACGGACAACTATGCACAGTGTGTAATGATTGCTCTTCAAATTAGGAGGGGAAGCTCCCTCTTATGCTGATTTGCGTGAAAAAGTAATCTAACTCCTATCTTTTTGTCTTAGCTGGAAGAGGCACAAGGTTAAGAAAACCAAGAACGTTGCAGATAAGGATTTTCTGGTTTTGCAGATCTCTAACTACAACTAATTTAATCTATCCAATCTCATCAAGAAAATAGACCACGAGGAAAAAGGAGCAGGAATATTTTTACGATAAACTCCACAACAGGATTTCCAAGGAGGAGGGACCCCTATCTGAGGTGTAGGCTGAAATGAAGTTTATTAGGCACGACATCAAATGATAAGCCCAATTACTAAATTTCCAAGGAGGAGGAACCGCTATCCGAGGCGTAGATATGCAACAAGCTTATTAGCAACAACACTTAAACGATAATTCTTCTTCCCAAATTTCCAAGGAGAAGGAACCCCTATCCGAGGTGTAGATTGAAAGAACATAATGGCACAAGATCTAAGTGACAAAGCTGCTGATGAGTTTGAGAGCTCCAGTAACGTTTTCTTTGAGTGTATTCAACCTAGCAGAGATTCTGTCGTATTTTTCCATCCTGAAGAGATGTTGTTCTCTCCAAGCGAAAATCTTCCTTTTCTCTTCCTCTACTACCATGGCGTCATATGCAATTGCTAACTGAGATATGAGAACCCGGTTTTTCGCCATGCCTTCCGCCACAGTTATCTCGAGCTGCTGGATTCCCCGACGAAGTCCATGCGCATCGCTCCTTAACTGATATAACTCTGCGAGAAGATGTCGTCCTGTAACAATGAAGTTTTCAACCCAGTTGTCCAAAAGTTTGCCATGATTGACTAATTGATCCAACTTCTGTTGTTCTGTAGGTGTGCTTTGTGGAAGAATAGGTGCTCTGCTCGGATTTCCATGAATGAGATCAGAAATGTATCGTTGGAGTTGCCTGATTTTAGCCTTAAGAAGCACTTTATCTTCTCCGTCCTTCATGACACACTTTTCAAGATTATTTGTGACAATCTTGAGGAGGCTCACGTCTGTTTCTCTAGTGATCCTGCCAAGATTGGCTTTGACGAAGGTGAAATCTCCAACCTCAACTTCATCCAAGCTCTTACCCTTTGGTGGCATAGCAACTTCTGTGATGATCTCTGCTTTCGGAGTTTTCTCAATGTGCACCTGCTTCTTGATTTTCTTGTTCGACCTCCCCTGATAAGGGTCGCCAAACTCAGACAATCAAGCTGATATGAAGGCTCTCGCCTCTGTCTTCCCAAAGATTTCTCGAGCCAACATGAATGAGCAATATTATTCACTCGCGGAGAGATTGCTACTGCTGTATCAACTTGTGGTGGATCAACTGTCTCTGATGCTCCTCGAATTGGTGGTTCCGGCTTTGAGTCTATATCAATAGGAGGCGACTGTAGTGAAAATGGCGAACTGGGAGGTGAAAGATGTGGTTCAACCTATATAATTGTCTCTACTAGAACTTCAAGCGCCCTTTCAACCTGTTTCTGATTCCGCTTGCCAATACTTCTCCCCTTTGCATTTCCATTGACTCTAACACCTTCAGGCGGCTTCAAGATAACCTTAACTCGAGGCCTTGACCTTGAGGTAGAAGGTAGTGAGGAAAACCCTACTGGCGGCTCTGTTATTGGAACTGTCTTGCGCCTCCTCTTACTCTCCAAGAATTGCATACTGGTTTTGATAATTGACTTTGACATGTCCTCAATGGAAGTACTCTCCCTGGCATACCAATTTGGTTGGCGAAGTGGCTGGCGAGCAACTTGATCTTTGACGTATGAACTAAGTAGAACCTCTCCATCAACATCTGACAAACCCTCAACATCCTCTGATAGGAAATTAGTGATTTGAGCAATAGTAAGTTTGCAGTAGTGACATCGACGAACTTCAAATTCATCCTCACAATTAGCCCAAAAATCCTCAAGTGCTGGCTTGTGTGCAATACTTCACTCCAACCGGGCTGCATAATGACCCAAAGGATCATAGGAATGCCTCTTGATGTGATACTTGAAGTTGAACTTCTCAAGCTCGGTCGTCATAAACTTGCAATCAGTAGCAGTCCTGCATGTGAAAATACCCCATCTGAAAGGAAAGGTGATTGCTGTCTTATGTTGACTGCGAAGAAAAGAGTGAACATGTTGAGCTTGTCTAAGAAACTCCATGAAAAGGACCTTGTTTGACGGGTACTTCGGTAGCATCAGAGGTTCTCCGATGTAACCATACACTCGAATATATGTGAAAGTGGGGAATTGAATGAACCAATTCGCCCAACTCTCCATCGCTGATTTTTCCTCTAGTGAAATACTGATGTGCATTTCATTGTCAAGATCTCTAATTGTTTTCATGAGAAAGTGATCATTCACTGTTTTGAAATCCTGTTCAGCTTTTGAGAACTCCAATTGAGAGTAATATTCGTGAACATGCTAAACGCCAAGAGTCCCATTGGTCTTCGAGTGTCTAAAATTGCCTTGAGATGCAATCAAGTAGACCAAGTAAGACACCATGTGAAACTCGTGGATTTTGAGGAATCCAGTGATCTGTTGATGAATGCATTCGCTGATTAACATGGCCCAGTCAAAGTGTTTTGTACCGTCGAGGATCCTAGAAATGATAGAATATCCATGGCCGGAAAATATTAGTCTCCTCTTGACCTGTAACCTGATTGAGTAGAGTTATCAAAATAGCAACTTCATCCTTGAATTCGCCATGACCAACCTTCTTAGGCATGTTAGTCTTCTGTGTTTTCAACCATCTCTGAGCAACTTTCCTTTGTGATCTCTCTTGGTCTTCATACCATATCTTATCACAAGTCTCAATGACTACAGTGAAATTGTCTGAACGAGGAGCAATAGCAAAGCACTTTTCCACGTCCCTCGGCTTAAGGCTGCAGATGACTCTCCCATCAGCTGATCCGATTTGTCGTGTAGACGAGTCGTAGTGCTTGATACAAGCAAGAACAAACTTGAGATCGAAAGCTATGATAGGAATAGATGTTGCTGCCAGCAACCTAGAACGCTCAAGATTCTTCAATGTATTGCTGCTAACGCCTTCCAACGTGTTCAAATTGACCACTAGATAGACACGACCCAAGTCGGTGTTCGAGGTTTTCAAAAATTCGTGCATCAAGACTGATTTGGTCTTGTAATCTATAGGGTTGAATTGCATTTTGAAAATCTGGATTTTTGATTGTAAAGTCGGGTATGTTCGAACAACTTTCAGAAAAAGCTGAAAAAAACTCTAGATGAGGCTAAAAATAGCCGGTTGTGGGAAAAATTTTTAGAAATTTTCTAAAATGTGGGTTTTGTAAAGAATTGAATTCTAAGCAAACCCAAATTGACAGAAATTCGGAAAAGTGAGTTTTAGCAAGGCATGCAAAGGCTTTTCAGTCGAGAAAAAGTAGGGGTTTTAGAGCTTCCTGGGGCAATTTTTCTCGAGAAAATTCAAAACATGGGTTTTGTAGGCAATGGAATTCTAAGGCAACCTAGATGATTCGATTTTGGAAAATATGTGTTTTTGACCCACATGCAAAGGAATCTTTGGAAAAAAAAACACACTGCTTTTAAAATAAAAGCAACGGGGCGATTTTCTCGAAAAAATCTAAGACATGGGTTTTGTTGCCGTCGCAGAAATATGTGAACCCAGATGATCAGATTCTGAAAATTCTGCCGTTTTCTTTGACATGCGAGAGAAAACCTAAGACAAGAATAGAAGAATTTTAGATAGAAGATAGAAGTTTGTTTATTTTGCCTCAAAAAGTCGCCTATACTTGAACTGGATTCGATAAAGTTTGCATACACTGAAAAATTGAACTCTGGAAAATTAATCTTCTGAACAATCTGGACCTAGCATTGAAAAATTGAACTCAAAGCACCTTCAGATCTTCTATTGCTCAAGAAAATCGCCTTTGCTTGAACCTGTTATGAGAATAATGGCACCAATAATGACTTAAATAAATAATTTTAAATCTAAAATCGTCCAATATGCATGTAAATCAAGCGCTACCCTTAATTGGACCTCTGAAATGTATGACTTTATCTGATTGGACCTCAAAATAGTTAATTGAGTGAAAAATAAACCCTAAATAGGGCGCCAACTTTGATACTTTCAGTTAACTCTGCATGCAAAACAAATCGTCCCTCTTGCAAACAAAATTGAGCTTAGTTGAAGTCGAATTAAATAATATTTAAGTTCAGTTGAAGTCGAATCACTAAACATTAAATAATATTTAAATTCAGTTGAAAAACTCCGCCATTATAGGGCGCTTAGTCATCCTAAGTTCAAAAGTCAAACTTTTGACTCTAGGCGTCATTTTCTAGTCTTAACCAATTTTATGGAAATTTGGATTTTCAAACCTCACCGGGGCCCAAGTTCAATCATTGATTTTGATTGATTGCCACGCCCAATTGACTGGCTGACAGTTGCATTGAAGAGCAGGATCAAAACTTGACAAAACACTCCTTGAGACTACAATCCATAATTTTGAGGTTTGGGGCTTCAAAAATCAAGGCGCCTTTGGTCAAAAGTTGTGCTTTTGCCTCCAGACTTAGTCAATTTTTCATCATTTTTCATCACTTTTGAAGGTGATTTTGACCTCCTTATATCTCGTGTTAGGCAAAACTTCAGAACTGAAAGGTAGGCTCGTCGCGAAGCTGGCTCCGTTCTACACAAGAGCTCTTGGAGAGCATATTTCCAAATTCCATCATCTGATGGGTTAAAATCAAGGGCGCCCTTGGCCTCCAGGGGCGCTTTTGTTCCCAGACTTAGCCATTTTACAAATTGGCTAAAAATCTACTTAAACTCCAGTTGTAGGCTGCTGACTCGTCCTCTAACCTGACTGAGATATGCAACAAAAATTTGGACGTAACACGGACAGGATGAATACTTGAGATCACCAGAAAAACTACATTCAAGGCTCCAAAACCTTGGGCCAGGGGTGCTTTTGCTTTTTTCCTTGAGATTTTAACCATAATTAAACTTTATGTTTGACTCCCGATTTCGGTAGTTCAACAACTCGGATTAACCCACTAACTGATGCGTTGCGAAGCCTGATCAAGTTTGAGACAACTATTCTAGGTATCATTTAGTCGGAATCCTTCATCTGGTCCCTCAAAAAGATGGGCGCCCCTAGCTAAGAGGCGCGCTTTTCACTCCAGTGTGAGTCATTTTTGTATCTCCCTCGTTTCTCGTTTAATCTCTTGTATCAGGTGCTAGACAAATCTTTCAGGCTGGTTGGTAGGATCATCGCGAAGCTGACAGTATTCTTGAGAAGTCTTCTTGGAAGTGACAAACCTCAAAACTGAAATCTAGGGCACCCTTGGCCTCCAGGGGCTTTGATGCTCTAGAGTTAGAATTTTTTTGATGATTTTCATTCCGGCAGAAAATCTCCTTTGAGACAAAGCACCATTTTGAACTTATCTCGCCATAGATTCTTCATTTGAGCGTTTTAGGCTTAGATTTCGACACCTGGTCTCTAGCCATTTGCCATTGACGACCTCAGAGCTCCTAACTTTCTATCTGAAAAAAAGCGAAAACTACCCACCAAACTTAAACTGAGTTTTAACTGAAACTGACTTCACCATTGTGATCGTGAAGCAAAATAAGCCAATCAAATCAATTTTCAGTCAATTCTGACAAGTTTCAATTTTTAGGGTTACACGACTTGAAACAGGGGTGCTTGAAACCATAATCTTCAATTTTTTCAAATGTCACCAGTATCCTCTTGACATCAAATTGACATAAAGTCCATACTTGATTTGCCCAAAAACTATGTTTTGACATCATTTTAACAAGGTTTAGACTCTTTTAAGCAAAATGTCTTAATGAAGCAAAAAATTTGGTTTGGGTACAACAATAACTTAAGTTGTTTTAAAATGTGGGCCTCATATTTGGACGCCAATATTGGGGATAATTGCTTTTTAAAAGGTTTATTATTGCCAAAACAAGTTGGACGCCTAAGTTGACAAGTCAAAAGGATTTTAAAAGATTATAATATCAACCTAGGAATGTGGCATCCCTTTTTGGAGGGAATTTGGAGTTTGAACTTCTGGGTTTGGAGGTTATTTATATGCCTCTCTCCCTCCTCATTTGTTTATCCAATTTTATCATAACAAAGTGCTGCTGAAATCATTTCAGACTCTTGGCTTTGAGGACAACATACCTCCAAGCTTTCTTCTGTTTTGAGTTTGCAAGATAACTCCTAGCTGAATAGTGGATGCTTCTTCATTTAGAGGTTGCAACAGAACATTCATTGGTGAGGGCTTCTTTCATGTTTTTCAGTTCTTGTGGGTTTTGATGTTTTTTGACATTTTGGCGTGGATGTGAGTCAGTTTTCTGTTTGGTGTTCATTTTGGAGTAATTTTATCAGTTTCCTACTAGTTGGTTTGTGAAGGGCTGAAGTATGTTTTTGCTTGCATTGATTTGAGGAGATGAAGGATTTTTTTTGGGTACTATTTCTATGTGTCTTACATACTTGGGTAACACTAAGCTCAAGTTTTTGTGATTTTTAGCAGAGTGTTGGATTTTTAAGGCAAGGTTGACCTTCCTAGGCAGGCTGTACCATTTCAGATTGTGCATTGGGATCCGTGCTTGGGAGTTGGTGCTGGTTTCAGGGTGTTTGTTGGCTTGAAGGTGGACGCCTAGACCTATTCTTCCATTTGCATTTGATTTGGGGTCATTCCGAGGTGTTTGGAGAAAGTTATGATGATTTCTTGAAGTTTCCAGTTCGCTGCCCTGTTATATCAGACTGCTGTTGCAGCATATCAGACCTGGTATTTTCATTGTTCTTTCATATTTTCATGATGCCTAATCATTGTAATGTTGTAGGGAGGCATATTTGATACTTGGGCTCCTTGCTGACATTCTCATGCCTTCAAGGATGAGATAGAGTGGACTATACACAAGTTGTTGAGTTTGGGACACATTAGGGTCAAACATGGGTCCTTTTGCATCTTTGGTGGTAGTGGGACAATAGGTACTCCTTCAGCCAAGTCTCTATCTCTCAATAATGAATGAAATTATTAGTGTCTGAGTAGATACTTGGGACTAAAGAGAAATGGTTGAGTAGCTGTGTATGGATTGAATTCTTGGTGTAGGGGGAAGGATTGCTTGGGGAGAATGCCACTTAGGAGTTAGCTGGCATCTTAGGTCATTGAACCTTGTCTTTCTTGGGGGGAAGCAAATTTGGGGAGGGAGGACTTGTAATGTCCCACTTTTTACATTAATGGAATGTGGGGTCGACTCCTCTTATTTGTAGCTTGAGAAAGTCGTTGGCAACATGGGGACAATAGGTACACCTTTAACCAAGTCTCCATCACTCAATAATGAAAGAAAGTATTAGTGTTTGAGTAGATATTTCGGACTAGAGAGAAACAATGTATGGATTGAATTCTTGGTGTAGGGGAAAGGTTTGCTTGGGGAGGATGCCACTTGGGAGTTAGTTGGCATCTTAGATAACTGAACCTTGTCTTGCTTGAGGGAAAGTAAATTTGGCGAGGGAGGACTTGTAATGTCCCACTTTTTTACGTTAATGGAATATGAGGTCAAATACTCTGATCTGTAGCTTTGAGCAAGTCATTGGCAACGTAGGAATAGTAGATAGATAGGCTGTAGTTACTTTAGTGAGGAGTAAGTTAACTAATGGAATAAGGTGGTTGGGTTGGAGTGGGCATTTCTCACTGAAATTGCTAGTTACTTGGTTTAGATTTAGTTATCTCAAACTTGTTGGTTAATCAATTCGGATTGCATATGATTGAGGAATGGGAAAAAGGAAAGCATGGAATATAAGAAGCATTGGGGAAGAAGAGAAGACACTTCTTAGATTAAAAACAAAAAAACAATTATATTCTCAAGAGTTTGATGACTATGTACTGTTGAGCACACAGTGATACTGAGAGTGGGGGGGCGGGGGATGAATCAGTATCTAACAATCCTTTTCTTTTCGAAACTTAAACAATCACAATTAAAATCATTCAAGTAAGATTGAGCAATTAGGAACACAATGAGAACACATGATTAACGTGGAAATCCTTTCGGGAGAAAACCATGGCACAATATTGCTTATATTTTATAGTTTAATCTCCTTGTAGCAACCCTTTTAATTCTTCCAAGCTGATATAATTAATTCCTTCACCAAATCTGATCCAATCTTAAAGCTGATCCAAACTCAATCTGATTCAAACTCAAATTTGATTCAACCACAAATATGATTCAAATACAAATCTGATCCAAACTTAATTTACAAATTTTCTTCCAGTTCTGATAACTAATAATGTATTCTTTCCTTTCACAATTCTGATCACAACAATGTCCTTTCTTCTTTCACTAATCTAATCCAAATCATGCACCAATTCCTTTCACAAAACTGGTCATATTTATACCAATATCTTCACATAGATTTTTGCCTTATAATACTCTCTCAATTTCTTTTTCAATCTGCTCTTCAACCTGCATTTATCCCTCTCTATAACTTTGACATAAACTCTTATAAATCTGCCTTTATTCTACATCTATGGGCTGCATATATATTTTAGTATGAATCTGAAACAAACTTAATATTTTCTGTCTTTTTTCTCTTTTCAAGTCTGCTCTTTTATTTCACACAATTTTTATTGAATTGTTGCTTTCAAAACCTTCAAACAATTCTTCTTTTATATCATTCCAAGGAGGTGTCCTTTCGAAAATGTGTCTCTACATAATAATTACAACCTTCATATGCACCTTTTCATGCTTGGGCGCTCAACTTTAGGGGGTTGGCCCATGTAAAAGGAAATTAATTTAATTTTAAGACACCTTTTAAAGAGAGTGCCACTTCTACAGGAGGTCAGTGTTGTACCCAAAACCAAAATTTTTGCTTCACTAAGGCATTTTGCTTAATTGAGTCTTAATCTTGTTAAAGTGATGTCAGAAGGTCGTTTTTGGGGTTTTTAAATATGGAGTTGGTGTTAGTGTTATGTCAGTCTGTTACTGAAGAAATTTAAGAAAAGTGAAAATCTGAAGGAAAATCATCAAAATATTCTATCTCTGAAGAGGGGAGCACATTTTCAAAAGGGCGCCCTATCTTTTAGGGGATCAGATCTTGTTTTTAGGGTTTGTCACCTCTAGCAGGCATTTGTCCGGTATCATGTCAACTTCGCAACGGGCTATTAAGCTTATCAAATGGACCTGTTTCGTGCAAGTTATGGAAGATATAGCGCAAAACGAGAGGAACGACAGAATTGGCTAACACTGAGAAAAAGAGCAGCTTTTGAGAAAGGCGCTCATCTTTTTGAGGTGTCAAATGTAGGTTTTTGACTAAATGCCACCCAAGATGTTTGTCTCACATTTGTTTAGGCTTCGCGACGCATCCGTCAGTGGGTGAATCTGAGTTGCAGAAGTGCTTGAGCCAGAGGTCAAACATGGGGTCAAATCTTGGTCAAAATATCAAAGGAAAAAAGCAAAAGAGCACATTTTTAGAAAGGCGCCTGAGCTTTTCAAGCCTTTAGTGCCTTCTTTTTGATGTTCTCAAATATTCAGCTTCTCCGTGTTACGTTCAGCTCTCCGTTGCCTGTCTCCGTCATATCAGGAGATGACTTGTCAGCTTGCAGTCGGAGTTTTAGTGTTATTTTGGTTAGTTCCAGAAATGGCTAAGTCTGGAGGAAAAAGAGCAACTTTTCAAAAAGGCGCCCTCCTTTTTCACCTCTCAGATGATGTTTTCTTGGGAAATGTTCCTTTGCAGTTGTTTTGCGGAATGGTTTCAGCTTAACATTGCACCAATTCGTCAGTTCTAAAAGTTTGCTGAATGCGAGATACGAGGGAATCTGGTTTACCTTCGTAAGATGAAAATGTTGAGAAAATGGCTATCTCTGGGATGAAAAGAGCACCTTTTGAAAAGGGCGCCCCTGTTTTTCAAACCTTAGATGTTGGAATTTGAATAAATGTTGTCTTGGAATTGTTGTGTGGAATGAAGTCAGCTTCGCAGTGATCCAGTTATCCAGTCCTTAAACTTGGTCAATCAGAAGTTATGAAGGATTTGTTTTTCCCTTCGTACGAGATGGAGATGTCAAAATTTGACTAAGTCCGAGAAAAAGAGCAGTTCTTGAAAAGGGCGCTTGGGTTTTTGACCCTTTAGATCTTAGTTTTATGATGTTTAGTCTCAAGGTACCTTTTGATCAGTTTATGTCCTGCTCTGCGATGCATCTATCAGCTAGCCAATCGGTGTAGTCAGTCAGCCAGTGTCAGAGGATGAACAGAGGTCCCGAAAGAGGTTTAAATCCAAATTTTCATCAAAATTGGCTAAGTCTAGAAAATGCCTAGAGAGGTCAAAGTTGATTTTTCGAAAGAAGTTGACTGGTGCGCCCTAACTGGAGTTTTGACTTAAGTTAGACTGAACGATTTCTGGGTTGCATGCAAAAGATACTGAAGTTCATTTTGAGTTGCTATTTTTAGAAGTTCAGTTCATCTTCAGTGTGCATGTATTTGCATGTTCAGTTAACTGAAGAGGATGTTGAGTTCTAATTTGCATGTGAAGTTAACTGTTTTGCATGCGCACTTAACTGACTTGCATGCACAAGTTTAACTGATTTGCTTGGGCAGTTCAACTAAAGTTGAAAGTGGCGCTCTATTAAAGCATCATTTCCATGCATTTTAAGCTTCAGTTCACAACCAATCACATTCTAGGCATTCATTTTGAAGGCTTAGTTAAAGCATGTGCCCTAATTTGAGGCTCAGTTAACTACCAAATAAAGAGGTGCGCTTTGAGTTTGAAGAGGTGCACGAATTTTAAATGAATTTTATTTATTTAAAGACAAAAGTCGTCCTTATTTCTTCATTCTTAAGCAAGTCGTGCTTTCTCAAAGAGCTTCATTAATGGCGATTTCTTCATGCATTTGAGGATTCAAAGTGCTACAGGTGTCAGATTTTAGTATTTTTCGTAGCGTTGGATTCAGATTGCTTAGGAGAAGGCGATTCCAGATTTTATTTCCAGTTTGCATGCAGCTTATATCAAAATCCAAGATTGAGGAAAGCGAATTCTACAGAAGCAAAGCAAATAAAACATTCTTTCTTCTGTCTTATTTCTTCTATTTCTCGTCTTAGATTTCTTTGCATGTCAAAGAAATTCAACATATTTTCAGAATTTGATCATCTGGGTTCACATACTTCAGTATTTGCAGCAAAACCCATGTCTTAGATATTTTCGAGAAAATTGCCCCGTAGTCTTCATTCTGAAGCTCTGTGTTTTTTTCCGAAGATTTCTTTGCATATGGGCCAAAATCACATCTTTTTGAAAATCACATCATCTGGGTTTGTTCAGAATTCCATTGTGCACAAAACCCATGTTCCAGATTTTCTCAAGAAAAATTGCCCCGGGAAGCTTTAAAAACCCCTGCAATTCTCGACTGAAGAATCTTTGCATGTCAAGCTAAACGATGTGTTTTCGCAATTCTGACATTGTGGGTTGTCTTAGAATCCTTTTCTAGACAAAACCCATGTCTCAGAATTTTTGGTGAAAATTATCCTCCGATAGGCTATTTTTAGCCTCACCAGGAGCCATTTTAGTTTTCCGGAGAAAGTTGTCAGAACATAGCCGTGTTCACAGTCAACGGGCAAGTTTTTCAGAAGGCGGTTCAACTAGACTGAATTCAAGACCAAATCGGTCTTAATTTATGTTTTCATCAGAGCAACTGACAATGAAGATCAAGTGCATCCAAGGGTTGATTCAAACAATTTGATAGGCGTAGACGTGGGGTGGACCATTGGAATTCTGCGTGTGCAGCAAGTTCGTGTGTATTTCTCGCAACTAGAGTGTTCGCGGTCAGGCTTTGTGGTTTCATCATGCAACACTTTTAAGTCGAGAAGAATCAAGAAAAGCATCAGAGGCATTAAGCTGCAGAAGGAACAAAGATCACTCCATTTATGGAGCCGCCAAAGTCACTCAGATACTGTGCCATTATCTTCATGAAGATAGTACCTACGCTGATCTCGAGGCTGTACAAACTGAGTTTCAGAAGCTTGTTCATGATATCTTGATGGAGATCTTGTGGTGTCTATGTTGGATCACATTTCAGTGATTTCGGCTAGTTTCAAAAAGATGGTTGAGGATGTCAAAGAATGCATGCATACAATCAGGGAAAGTGACAAGGAGTTGGAGAAACAAATTGTTGTTTTGGACAGCATCAAAGTGCCAGAAGACAAAGAGATTGATGAGTTCTTGGTCGAAGTGTTAGACCGAGATGACGTTAAGTGATATGCCAGTTGGAACCTGCAGTTAATTTCGAGGATAGAATCAAGAGCAGCAGTTAACTCGTCTTTTAGTCTTGAGTTCACTTGCTGACTTCATACATGCTTATCTCTTCCTTGGGATTATCTTCACATGAGTTAGGGTTAGGGTTTCCAGTTAACTGAAGGTAGTGTCCAGTTAACTTTGCTTTAAATAAGGACGTGCATGCTTGCACATTGTCCATTTAGGTTAGATGTACCGGTTAACTGATGGTAGTTTTCCAGTTAATTGTGTAGTTTGCTTTATTAGGGTTTAGTAATAAATCTTGCATGCATTGCAAGACTATAGTTGACTCAAGGTGATTTTAGGGTTCCCTACACCTTTTGATGTCTATAAATAAGAGCTTTTGCTCATTTGTACATAACTTTTGCACTAGAGAGAAATATATGCTGTGCCTACCTTGCCTGTAATATTGCTCGTTTTGTATCTGTTCATGAGTATTTATTATGATAATGAATTGTTATGCCACTCGGGTTTCATGCAATTATTATGGTGAATGCTTGCCTTAGTTAGATATAGTGGCTAGTTGATCGTAGATTGTATGCGTGTCTCGCCAATGCAATTTATTATCCTAGTTGGCTATCCTTCATGTTTTGTGTTGAATAAACTCGTTCAGATTGAGCTGATAGATGTGCCACCTTGCCTTCAAGTTGAGAATTTGTTCTTGGTTATCGTGTGATGTGTGTGAATAATAAACTTATTCGGATTGAGCTGATAGTTGTGCCACCTTGCCTTCAAGTTGAGAATCCATACTTAGTTTATCGTATATTTGTTGTTGCCAATACACTTGTTTAGATTGAGCTGATAGATGTGCCACCTTGCCTTCAAGTTGAGAATCTATACTCGTTTATCGTCAGATAATCATCCCTGCTCCATTTCCTCATGCTCTATTTTCTTGAGGAAACTGGATAGATTTAAAGTAGTTAGCTTAGTTGTAGTTAATGATCTGCGAAACCAGAAAATCCTTAGCTGCAACGTTCTTGGTTTTCTTAACCTTGTGCCTCTTCCAGCTGAGAACAAAAAGATAGGACTTAGATTATTTTTCTTTTCCACGCATTCCAGCACAACGAGGGAGCTTCCCCTCCTAGTTTGAAGAGCACTCATTACGCAGTGTGCATAGCTGTCCGTACAAACCTGCACTCCAGAGGTGTTAGTTTTTACGCCAACAGTCAGCACAAGGAAAAATTACAAACCTCTGCCTTTTTATCCTAATAATTGCTGCTCCTTTATCATAGTTCTCTGCATAAATTTCATAATCATGTTTGCTGTTCTTGATGAATGATCCACTACCTTTTATCAATCAATTGTTGCTCTTTCATTCTATTAATTGCTGCATTTATAATAATCTTTTGTTGCTGTGCTTAATCGCTGCCATTAATCTGATTATCATTAATCTTTTATTCCTTACTAGGTCGATTAATATTTATGCATTTGACTTGGGAGATTAAGAATGTAGTCGGCCTTAATGAAAGTTAAATTTAATCTATTCAAAGGGAGTGGGCCAGGGTTTGGAGGTCGGCCAACATATGAGTGTTTGGTACAATTTTGTGCCTTCACCTTGTTATTATTATGCCAATCCATGTTTGATATTTTCTGCCTTTTCAAATTTGATTTTTCCTTATGGTACTTTCTCACTATTTTTGTATAGAATTATCAATGGAGTGTTGTCATGACATTCAATCCTTTGATGGTTTTTGATGCAACAATTCATGGCCTTTATCCTTCTTGTTCAATTGCTTTAGACAATTAATCTTCACATCTTTTGACCTCAATGACAATATATTCTAGTAATCTCCCAACAATCTCATTGTACGTCTTTAGTCATTGATGATAACATCTGTATGCACCTTTGACATCAATGACAAAAATTCCAACATGTACAACTTGTGACCTTTGGAGAGAAAAACCTTCAACTGTGGCAACCAAACTATCGTGGGCACAAAAACCCTTAAGAAGCATATCAAGTTTCAAAGTGTCATCAGGGTCACCAGAGGTTTTATTAGATTGCATGTAAGTTGTGCTTAGTAATCTGTATCAAATTGGCAAATCTTAATTTGCATGTAAGTTGTTTGAAGAAAATAGAAAAAATAGAAAAAATAGAAAAAATATTTATTGCGAGAGTATTTCTGGTTTTGTAATTTGTGCATTTAGTTGAGGTTCTTATAGGGAGACTATCGCTTACACCTTGTTGTACTCCAAAATTAAAATTTTTGTTACACTTATACATTTTGAAGAAATGAGTAAAAGTCTTGTAACTCTTGTTAGATCAGTCAAAAAGGTTAGAATTTGGGTGTGCACGTCTTGCATGAGGGGTCAAAACACAAAATTTTCAATTTCTGACGATCTGGGTATGCTAAGAACAGCTTAACCTACAAAACCCAGATCTCAGTTTTTCATCCCTAAAATTTAGGAAAACTGCTATTTTTAGAAATTTTCTCGAAATAGTAACGTTTTTTGGGTTTTTTTGGGTTTCTTTCGAAACGAATACTGGCAAAAATTTCTAAAAATAGAAAGTTGGTCCGACAGGGTTCAAACTGATTTTGATTGGCTCAAAATACGTCCATATCAGGCTGGTGCAGTCAGAATCTCAAAATAGTCAGTTTTGCCCTACTGGGTCTATTCTGCTTTTTCAGAAGCATATTTGGAACTCCGAGGTCATCAATGGAGGTCAGCCGGCTGCAAGGCGTCAGTTTCAGCATTCAAACTCTCACCAGAAGATGAAATGATGAACATGCACGAAGAACGAGAAAGAAAATTGGAAATTCATGAAAATTTTCTAACACTGCTGAGTTTGGGTGCCCCTGTTGAAGAAAGGCGCCCACCTTTTTGGGGCATTATATGATAAAATTAGGGTTTCAAGTCTCTAGTCAATGTTGTTCAGTTCCCTGTCAGCCTCGCAACGAATTCAGCGGCGAAGTCAACGGATCACTCAGTCATCTGGAATTCAGCGCTGAACAGGGGTATTCAAACTAACGTCAGAACTAGGAAAGTTGAAAAATATCAAAATTTGACTGTGTTGAAATTTTGGGCGCCCCTGTTGAAGAAGGGCGCCCAGCTTTTTGAAGGGCAAATCCAGCAATTAGGGTTTGTCAAAGTGCTCAATCTTTTTAGATTCCGCCCAGCTTCGCGATGCCTGTCTTCGTCAGAGTATTCAATTGGTCGTCTTCCGGTAAAATCAGATCAAAGACGAAGGTACAGAATGAAGATTTCAAACTCGAAGATGAAAATTAGTAAAAATGGCTAAGTGTTGGCAAAGTGGGTGCCCCCAGTGAATAAAGGCGCCCAAGTTTTCAAGGGCCCTAACAGATGAATCTGCAGACGAGTGTCTAACGAAGTTTCTTCACGATTGATCCAGATTTCAAACGAGATATCTAGCATGTCAATCAGAGTCCGCAATCATCAGATACGAGGAGCTGAACAGGGGGGTCCGACGAAGGCTAAGAACGAAGTTTCAGAAGCAAACACAGAAAAATAAAAAAACTAAGTCTGGTAAAAGTGGGCGCCCCCAGCCAAGATGGGCGCCCAAACTTTTGGGGGCCTTAAAATCATTATTTGATTAAGTTCATCCCAGAAGACCCCTCTTTATTCTTCGTCAGCTTCGCGATGATCATAACAGTCAGTCAATCCGACGCCCGGAGCTCCAGATTTGACGAGATCGTCTGTAGAAGGGTTTGAATGAAGAAATTTGAAGATCAAAAAAATGGCTAACACTGTGAAAGTTCGGTGCCCCTGGAAGGAAAAGGCTCCCATGAATTCGGAGGTCAAGATGAAGTCATTCGTCAGAGATGCCTCCAGAACATCTTTCTTAGAATCAGTCAAGCTCCACCGTGAAACCTTCAGCTCGCCTGTCGGGTCAATTTGTCAACGGGAAATTAGAGGCGAAGTAGCGTGTCAAAATGAAGGAAAGTTGAAAATATTAAAAAATAAGCTAACACTAGAAGAAGTGGGCGCCCCTGGTGAAGATAGGCGCCCAAATGTTCATGCCTTAGAGTTTTTTTTGAGATTTTCAAAAAGTTTTAAAATTGCAAGAAGAGAATGGCATCCAAGTTCAAGGAAGCTGAGTTTTAGGGTTTTGGAAATAAAAGCAAAGAAAGCAAAACCTAATCCAAAGCCCTAAAGCCTATTTAACATCATTCTTTCATGTATTTTTCATTATTTTTGCAGGTAGCATTCAGAGGAGAAAGTTGGAGCAGCAAGTTTGAAGAATTTTTGTGATTCAAGAATCCATCTTTGCTGGTTTTACATCAGAATTTTCAGACCAGCAATCATAAACCCTTGCTTTTTTCAAGCTTTTTGTTCCAGAAGATCGAATTTTTCAAGCAAAAGGCCAAGGCTTTCCTTTCTTCTGTCATCTGGGTCTTTTTGTCTCAATCTTCTGAAGAAATTTTCAAGAACTTCATCAAGTTGCAGCAAGTGCTTTTATTTTGCATGTCAGTGAAAACCTCAGTGCATTCAAATTTCAACCATCTGGGTCCTTTTCAATCAATCTTTTGAAGAAAACCCATATTGCAGCTTTTTTTAAGAAAATTTCAAAACCTAGGGTTGGCTGCTTTTTCGATCAAACGTCAGGGTTTTGCAAATCTAATCAACTAGGTCCATTTCTAATCTTGTTCTAAACAAAACCCAGGTGCCAACTTTTTTCAGGAAAAATTGAAGAAATTAGGGTTTGTTGCTTTTTCAGGCAAAATTCAAAATTTTCAAAAACGGACGATCTGGGTTGCCTTGCATCGAAATTCTAAGCAAAACCCATATCTCAGAAAAATTTCTCAAAAATTTGTCCATTGGAGCACAAAAATCAGCATTCTAAAAATAGAAATTGCTGAAGACTTGTCAGAACCTAGGCGAGTTTATAGTCATTCTTCGAGTTTTCTGAAATGGAGTACACTCCCAATGTTTTCAAGACAGAATCAGCTCTCTTTCACAATTACATCAAAACAGCTTAGACAGACTTGCATCATATCAAGCCGGTGATCGTTTTACATGCCTTGGAGAGAGCAGGCAACACTTCAATCAAGAACTTAGGACATTCCGGACTCCTCGCAGCAGCGTCAATTCCTATATCAGTTCAAAGTCTTGAGTTCGTAATCGCTTGCATTAAGCATTACAACCCGGCTACTAGGGAAATCCAGTCAGCAGATGGTAGATTGATTTGTAGTATAAAGCCTGATGTGATCGAAAAGTGTTTTTTCATTCCCCCATGGCCTGGAAGCGTTACTCTTTCAAAGGGTGAATGCGAAAGGATATGGAATATGCATAAAGATAAATATAGCAAGAAGATTGCACAGAGATGGATGAAAGAAAAACATAAGACCTTGCCAAAGAACGTTGGGCGAGGGGAGTTCAAGGACGAGATTGCCATCATCATCACTTTGCTCAATAGGGTTACTGGCTCAGAAGATGCCACCAAGTTTCAACCTTGGATGTTTTACGCCATACCCCACATCATGAAGAAAACCGAGTTCTATGACTGGCCTACTTTGATCAGCGACTGTCTACATCAACAGATAACAGAATACTTCTAGTTTCATGTATTCCACATGGTGTCATACCTAGTCTACCTAGTGGCCTATCAAGGTCAATTCAAAGGGTTGAACGCCGAGGGGTCATTGAGCGTACAACACATATATAACTACTATCCCCAGTTGGAATTCACAAAGTCGTCGCACCACTACAAAAGGGTGAACGAGGCCTTCTTGATGTATACAGTGCGAAACCTGGACAATGAGTTGCATGTCCGTATATCTTCAGTTGCCAGGGCAGCAATGGCGGAATGGGCGGATTGGTTTATACAGTTTCCTACCTTTACCTATCTCAGGGTCTATGGTTATTCAGGTGCCCCGCTCATGTTGCCAAGGTATCCGTCAGATGAGGTCATCTTCATGGAATTCTTGAGGCAGGCTCACGGTGTCCACACAGTCTTGAGGAACAGAAGGAAACCCTCCCTCCACTTTCCATTAGGGTTAGGGATTTATACATGCAGGACTGCTGCAGATGCCAAGACAATAGGAGAAGAGTTAGATAAATTCGGCCTCAAATCCTACAGCGAGAGGCGATCTTTCGATCCTAATGGTGTCTATGCTGGCCGATTGGAGAAGAACTATGATCATATAGCTGCACTGGAAGATTTTTGGGCTAACTGTGCAGATGAGTTCGAGGTGCGGAGACGTAGTTATAGCAGGCTCACTCTCCATCAGATGAAGGATTGCTTAAATGAAGATATAGAAGGGCTATCAGATGATGATGAAGATGTGCTTCTCCCGATGTACACTGAAATATTCCGAGCCAATTTTTTTTCAAATTTTCAAATTACAAATTCCAATCAATGCACCCGTTAAGGTTAGAAGATAAACCAAAACGTGCTGAAACAACTCTAACCAGAATGTACACCAGGATCCCGATGTGGGCAAGGTGTGAGCATTGGTCAGAGGATCTAAATCAAATTGCTTATGCAGGAACTCTAACCAAGAATGGCGCCGATGATGGCGAGCATATGGTCAAAGGATCTTCTACACTATGAACTGAAAGGGAACTCGACACCAAGTATGTGCTACCCAATCTAGAATGGAGTGAGGGGCGACCATATGGCAGAGTGTTACAAAGTACAATGCTTGAAAGAAATACTGAAAAGCTGAAAGTACTCAACACCCAGAATGTGCTTGCTAACCCAGAGTGGGAAAGTAGCTACCATAGGGCGGAGATGTATCTATTACAGAACAACTTCAATAATGGAAGAGAGCATTACAAATCAGATTTGAACAAGCATGAAAATGACTGCTAGTACTACTGTTAGTTTACAAAATGAGGACCATTCGCCTGCCAATAGCTTAAGAATTTGCAAGATTAGCATTACATCATAAGAACTCTCCTTATCTTGGACAGAAGTGCCAAAACAATAACACTCTCAAGGATCAAGATACTAATTCTGATTTCTGTTACAAATCTGCACTTTAAATGAATAAACAACAGTCTATGGAATTCACCTATATGCTCATAACTCCCTCGAATCACATCCAATTAACTTGAAACAAAATGCAATATTCCCTAAGAATGATGGCGCCTAAACTAAGACACTGAAAACTGAGCAAACAACAAGGTATTATTTATGCACGGAATTCTATGCAACCAGCAGGTGGTACGGCCCTCAAGGAAGGGCGATCTGCTCTTAAAAATCACAGTCTTCTCTGAAAAATCTGCAAATTAGAAGATGATGGCGCCTAGACCTAGCAATGAAAATGGGCTAATACCCAGAACAATGTTTTTGTTGTTTTTTGACTTATGAATGAAAACATGAATCTGCTGTAGCAAACAATGCAATATACGGAAAGCCACTAATATGCAAAACAGATCTAACAATGCACAAGCTGAATACAATGCCCAAAACTAAATGCAACTCACAATTTAAGTTATTTGATCACTAGTTGCTGTGTTGCAAGCAAGAAGCAATGCTCGAGCTAGGAAGCCTTCATTCCCCGAAGCAGTTCCAGAGCCAAACCGGCAGCATAACAATACTGTAGACAAAAGATACCAATTGAGGTTCAAAGCCTTCCTTTTATAATTTCCTGTTGACTTCTCGAAACCCTAAACTTTACTGCAAAGTCAAAACCCTAATCATTTCAAGATATGGCGTTCCTTTTCTTCATAGCTTAATCTTGACATTTTTTAAATTAATTCACCACTTTAATAAATGCGTCCACTTTGAGCTTGATTTGACTTTGGTAAATAATATAATAATCTTTAATGAAGGCGCCACCCTCAAAAGACCACTTTTCAAAACAACATGAAGTCAATAGGCTAGACCAAGGGGGTCAATGTTAAAATAAAATATTAAAACGTGACTTTAATTAAATAGCTTCAACTTATCTCTCCAAATATGCCCCAAAGCCGTAAATGAACAAGCCCACTGATCAAACTGATGTAGGAAGTCAACCATGCTGAACCCAATTGTAAAACTGCCAAAAATAGAATTTACTAAAAATAGTAAATTCCAGAAAATGCTCAGAATGCCGAAATGAACATACCACTGCGAAGCTCTCTGAAAACCCAGAAAGAATTCGCCATTGAATCCACCAACTCCGAGCAAAGACATCCTTAAAAATAGGAAACCCTAATTTTACCTTCTGACTAGCCTTTGGGTTTCCGGAAAAAGGCCAACGGTCACTGGAAAGATCAGGTTTGAGAAGGGGACATTACAGTCCGCCCTCCCCAAGATTGCTTGTCCTCAAGCAATCACAAACCAGGATGCTGCAGAATCTCATCACTTTCCCAAGTCGCATCCTCCATAGGCAGGTTCTTCCATTTCACCAAGTATTCTCTGATGGTTCTTTTCCTCAAAGAACGTTCTCTGAAATCAAGTATCTCCTCTGGAATTAGAACCAACTGTCCTTCTTCGTCCAAAGGTGGCAACTGTGATGAAGCAACTACATTATGTCCAAGTGCCTTCTTGAGGCGAGACATGTGAAAGACATTGTTTACTCTGCTGTGAGAAGGTAGCTCTAACTCATAAGCTACTGCCCCAACTTTTCTGATGACCCTGAATGGCCCATAGAAGCGAAGTTTGAGCTTCTCAACTCCACTCTTCTTGAGAGAAGACTGTCTATATGGTTGTAATTGAAGATAAACCATATCCCCAACCTCGAAAGAACGCTCAACATGCCTCTGATCAGCATACAACTTCTGCTGATTCTGTGCAATCTGCAGATTATCCTTCAAGGATTTCATGATGTCTTGACTTTGCTGCAACAAGTCCTTGGCTTGGGGTGCTTTGCTGTCACCAAACACCAAATCGGCAAAGCTAGGTGCTTCATACCCATAAAGAGCCAAGAAAGGAGACATCTTAATCGACATATGAAAAGAAGAATTGTAGCAGTACTCGCCTATATGCAGCCACTTGACCCATGCTCTTTGCTGCTCTGACACATAGTTTCTCAAGTAGCCTTCCAACCACTTGTTTACTACTTCAGTTTGTCCATCTGTTTGGGGGTGGTAACTAGTGCTTGGAGTGAGCACAGTACCACTCATTCTGAAGACCTCTTGCCAAAAAGTACTTAGGAACTTGCTGTCCCTATCACTCACAATGTTCTTTGGCAACCCATGCAGCCTAAACACCTCACGAAAAAATAGATCTGCAACTTGGGCTGCAGAAAAAGAGCTGGTAATGGCGAAGAAATGAGCAAATTTGGTTAATCTATCAACTACCACGTAAATACAATCCTTCCCTTGGGCAACCCTGTGATGAAATCCATTGAAATGCTTTCCCATTTTTGATTGGGAATAGGGAGTGGTTGCAGCAAACCGGTCCGTAATGTATGCTCATTCTTATTCACTTGACAAACAGGACACTCCTGAATGTAACGTTGTACTTCTCCTTTCAATCCTTTCCAAGAAAACCTTTCTCGGATCTGCCTATATGTCTTGAAAAATCCTTGGTGACCAGCAACTGGAATATCATGAAATGTCAAAAGAATCTTCTTCTTAAGCTTAGAATCAGCCACTAGAAAGATTCTTCCCTTATAGTGTATCAATCCCTCAATCACCTTGTACCTTTCATCCTGAAAAGTACCCTCAATAATGCTGGTTGCAAACTGATTTTTGGCATAATCAGCAAGCAACATGTCTCTCCAATCTGCAGTTAGCTCACACAATGAGCTAAGATGGGGTCTTTGTAATGTCCCCTTCTCAGCAGTGATCGTTTCTGTTGACCGTTGGCCTATTCCGGAGACCCGTAGGCTATGCAGATGGTGAAATTAGGGTTTCCTAGTTTTGAGGAGGTTGTTGCTTGGAGCTTGGGATTCTGATTGCGGATTCTTTCTGGGTTTTCAGAGAGCTTCGCAGTGGTGTGTTCAATTTGGCATTCCGGGCAACTTCGCGAATTTACTATTTTTAGTAAATTCTATTTTTGGCAGTGGACAGTTTGGGTTCAGCTCAGTTGGTCTTCTTCTTCGGTTGTTTCAGCTGGCACTTTAGTTTTGGCCTTGGGCGCATTATTCTTGGAGAGATAAGTATTTTTCTTTATAATATTATATTTTAATATTATATGACCCTTTTGCATAGCAAGCACAACTTAAGTTGTTTTAAAAGAGGGACTTAAAGGGTCTAGGCGCCATGGAGGAATAAGTTATATTTTATAAAGTCAAATATTAAGCTTTTGAAAAAGGACGCCTATATGAAGGTTTGACTTTATTTTAAAATGTGAAATAAGCAAAAAGTGAAAATGGACGCCATCTTTTGGAGGGAAAAGGTGAATTTGAAATTAGGGTTTTGGGCGCCCTCTGGAAGCTTCTAGATGTTTCTCTCTCGTCTATATAATCAGGCCTCAGCTCTTCATTTGGCATCTTTTGTCTACTACACCGATATGCTGCTGAATTGTCTTCAGGCACTCGCTTCGAGGAAAGCACACCTCCTAGCATTGGCTCTTCTTCTTGCTTGAAAGATAGCAACTAGTTGAGAGGTTAGCATGTATTAGGAATTATATTGCGTTTTCAGTTTAGTATATGCATTTGGAGTTATAGTTTTGCATTTATGTTCATTTCTGGAATTGCTGAATATCATATGGGAATGTAAGAATTGCTCGCAGCTTTTGAAATAAAATTATTTTGGTTCTGGGCATTGAAGAAATCAGTTTCCTTAAGCTAGGCGACCATCTTTGCCAAGTTATAGATTTTATATTGCTCATTTGGATTTTTTAAAGAAAATCGCCCTTGTAAGAGGGCCGTACTTTTCTGGAATTGGCCTTGGGTTCTGTGCAAAATAAATGATAGTCGTTTGGTGAGGTTTATGCATTCCATTTGGGGCGCCATCATTACTAGAGTAATCTGCATTTGGTTTTATGTCAATTGGGTGTGTTTTGGGTAAGTTATGTGCATTCTAGTGAGTCACTATGTTGCTGTTCTGAGTAATTTCTGTCATAATCAGTCAATATCAGATTTGGGGAAGTTAATAGCTGAGTGAGAAGTTATTGTAAAAGGAGTTTGAAAGTATTGGAGAGGGTTCTTATATTGTTGCAGCATTGAAGGCCTCTAATCTTGTGATTCTGACAGGTTCTCTGATATATTGTAAGCTGAACAGTAGTACTGTCAGCACTTCTCAATTCTTCTCTTTGGTTTTATTGTACTGCCCACTGAATAAGTGGAAGAGGCTGGCTTGCCGCCTGTTACTGTTTTGCATTGTAATTTCCTTCCTAAGTCTCCGCCATATGGTCGCCTCTTATCTAGCACGGATTGAGTAGCACATACTTGGTGTTGAGCTAGTTTTCAGTATTGCAATAGATAGGGATCCTTTGACCGAATGCTCGTCGTTCACCGGCACATCTCTTGGTTAGAGTTCTTGTTCAGCATTTTCCTTTGAGATCCTCTGACCAATGCTCACACCTTGCCCACATCGGCATCCTGGTGTACATTCTGGTTAGAGTTACTTTCCGCATCGTTTTGGTTTATGCTAACCTTAACGGGTGCGTGTTGCATTGTAATCATTTGTGAAAAAATAAAAAAAAATTGGTCCGGTTCATTACAGTGGTATCAGAGCCATGATTCTGCCAACCTGTGCCCAACAGTGATTCAGTGGTCAGATGAGTGACAGTGATTGCAGATACTTCACCAGAGGTCAGGCCAGAAGACAACAGATACAGCTTCCGCCAGTGCCAGAAGCAGATACTTTTTCAGAAGCTTTGAGAGAAACCGGAAGAGCAGTGGATACGGGTAAAACAGTTGAGAACATGTCAGACAATCTTAGGACAGCCATGGAAGAAAAGGATGCAAGGATGGAAAAGAAGTTTGATGGAATGATTGAGATGATGTCTCGATTACTTGCTAAAATGGATCAGCAAGCTACTCAGAACCATACTCCGAATCAAAACCATGCTACAGGAGAAAGCAGTGGTGTCAATGGAAACAATGGGAATAATGGGAACAATGGAAGCAATGGGAATAATGGGAACAATGGTAATGGAGGCAGCAGAACTATTGGACAGCATGATACCATCTCTAGCGGATCAGCCTCTAGACCGCTCTTTCCTACATTCACTCCAAGGGAAGAACAGCAAGTTGAAGCTACCGTTCCTTTGGTAGACGATGCTAGGCAAGCCTACATGGAGTACTCCACCCTACCACCTGATCTTAGGGACCAATGGTCCTTTGATCAATTCTTGAATCAGAGAAACAGAAGACACGGAGGAAGAGTTGATAACCGAGCTTATATGGCTCCTAGAACTGATTTTCATCAAGCCTTAGGGAAGGTAACATTGGCTCACTTTGATGGAAGTGACAAGTGTTCGGCAAGATCATGGGTTCAGAAGTTAGACAATTACCTTTCACTTCGTCCCATGCCAGAAGAAGATGCCATCAAGTTTGCAACACTTCATTTGGAGGGAGCTGCCCATGAGTGGTGGTACCATGGTTTGGTCACTCTTGGCCATAACCTTATTCGAACTTATGGAGAATTCACCAACAAGCTGATTGAAAGGTTCGACACTAAGGATCCTGAAGTAAGATTTCGCGAGCTTGCACAACTCAAGCAGCATGGCTCCTTGGATTCTTACATTGCTGATTTCCAGAGGCTTTCTGTGATGGTGCCCAACATCACCGAAAGAAGATTGGTTGTGTTGTTTTCTGAAGGTTTGGTTGAACCCTTGAAAGGGTGGGTTAAAGCTTTCGATCCACCAAGTCTTGATGAGGCAATCAAGAAGGCTCGTAGTATGGAGTTATCAGCCCCTAGGCCTAAATTTCCGCCTAAGCCTTTTGGCCATAAGAAGGATAAGGATAAGAGACATTCTTCTAATCAGCACAAGAAATTTCCACCTAAGTTGACTGAAGAGCAACGTGAACAGCTTAGAAAGGAGGGCAAGTGTTACACTTGTTTAGAGCCTTGGACTAAAGGTCATAGATGTCCTGGAAGAGGGCGTTATAATCAAATGGGGACTTATTCTGATTATGAATCAGCATCTGATATGTCTGATCAGCAGTCTTATTTTGGGGACAGCGAAGATGAAAGAGCCACAGAAGAGTCCGATCATGAGCAAGGAGTTGGGGGCCCTATTGCCCAACTCTCTAGTTTCCAAAAGAACGAATCTTTCAAGGTTCGTGGTGGAGTTGGAGGTCATCGTATTGTTGCATTGATTGATACTGGTGCAACGCATAACTTCATTGATGAAGGTGTGGTTGCCAAGAGAGGTCTCAAAACTGAAGAATTTGAGGGCTTCAAAGTCATGGTGGCTGATGGGTTTCATATTTCCTGCACACGAAGAGTTCCTAACATGTCCTTGCAGTTGGGAAACTATGAAGTCAAAGATGACTTCTATGTGGTTACTATTGGTGACACAGATGCAGTTTTGGGCATACAATGGTTACGTTCACTTGGTGAAATCTCTCTCAACCTACAAACAATGGAGCTCAAGTTCCAATCTGATGGCAAGAGAGTTGTTTTGAGAGGAATGTCTAATGGTGGTCCTCGTATAGTTTCTTTCAAAAGGATGGAAAGGCTGATTAGACATGACCAAGTGGAGTGGGCTGCGGAATGCATGGTTCTTCCTGCTAGTCCAGTTGAGACCAAGAGGGAATATCCTCCTGATATTCAATCTATACTCACCAAAAGGAGTAAGGTGTTTGCTGATCTACCACCTGGGCCACCACCAGAAAGGGGTGCTGAGCATGTTATTGAACTTAAGGAAGGGGCCAAACCAGTCATCACAACACCGTATAGATATCCTAAGAAGCAGAAGGATGAAATTGAGAAGAACATAAGAGAACTCCTGGAGATGGGCTTCATTCGCCCTAGCAAGAGTCCCTTTGCTTCAGCTGTAGTTCTTGTGAAGAAGAAGGACGGCACCATCCGCATGTGTGTGGATTATCGTGCCTTGAATCAAAGCACAATAAAAAATCGGTATCCTATTCCTCGGATCGATGAGCTCATTGATGAGCTACATGGTGCTAAATTCTTCTCCAAAATTGATTTGAGATCGGGTTACTATCAAATCCGGATGAGGGGCTCAGATGTTGAGAAGACGGCATTCAGATGCCACTATGGTCATTTTGAGTTCCTAGTCATGCCCTTTGGCTTGACTAATGCTCCAGCCACCTTCCAGTCTTGCATGAATAGAGTTTTCCAGAAGCAGTTGAGGAAATTTGTGTTAATTTTCTTTGATGATATTCTCATCTTCAGCAAGACGTGGGAAGAACACCTCAAGCACTTGGAGGAAGTGCTTAGCATTCTTGAATCAGAAAGTTTGTTTGCAAAAGAGTCCAAATGTGAATTTGGCATGAAGGAGCTGCTCTACCTTGGTCATATAATCAGCGCTGAAGGGGTGAAGGTTGATCCAGAAAAGATCAAGGCTATAGTAGATTGGCCACCTCCAGAAAATTTGACTCATTTGAAGGGATTCTTGGGTCTTTGTGGCTTCTACAGAAGCTTCGTAAAGGGTTATTCTCAAAGTGCTGCTCCTCTTACCGACCTCACTAAAAAGGGGGCTTTCATGTGGTCAGAAAAGGCTCAAAATGTGTTTGATAAGTTCAAGAAAATCATGAGTTCTTGTCCCGTATTGGCCATACCAGATTTCTCCAAACCTTTCGAGTTACAGTGTGATGCATCAGGGGAAGGAATTGGGGCTGTTTTGATGCAAGATAAGCATCCGATTGTGTTTGAAAGCAGAAAATTAAGAGGGGTTGAAAGGACTTATTCTATCTATGATAAAGAAATGCTTGCAATCATGCACGCATTAGCCAAGTTCAGACAATATCTGGTGGGGAGTAAATTCGTGGTCAAGACTGATCACAACAGTCTCAAGCACTTCATGCATCAGAAGGACTTGAATGAGAGACAGCAGAAGTGGGTGAGTAAGCTACAAGCTTACGATTTTGACATTGAGTATGTCAAAGGGAAGAACAACATTGTGGCTGATGCCTTGTCCAGAAGGCCTCACTTGAGCTCATTGTGTGAGCTTAATGCTGATTGGAGGGAGTTGTTGCTTGCTGATTATGCCAAAAATCAGTTTGCAACCAGCGTTATTGAAGGTACTTTTCATGATGAAAGGTACAAGGTAGTTGATGGATTGATACACTACAAAGGAAGAATCTTCTTGGTTGCTGATTCTAAACTTAAGAAGAAGATTTTGATGACTTTTCATGACATCCCACTTGCTGGTCATCAAGGTTACTTCAAGACATATAGGCAGATTCGAGAGAGATTCTCTTGGAAAGGGTTGAAAGATGATGTTCAGCATTACATCAAGGAGTGTAGCACGTGTCAAATGAATAAAAATGAGCACTCTGTTCCAGCGGGTCTACTGCAGCCACTTCCCATTCCAAATCAGAAATGGAAAAGTATCTCGATGGATTTCATCACCGGGTTGCCTAGGGCTCAAGGCAAAGATTGTATTTATGTTGTAGTGGACAGATTGATCAAATTCGTTCATTTTTTTGCCATCACTAGCACATTTACAGCAGCTCAAGTGGCAGATTTGTTCTTCCATGAAGTGTTCAGATTGCATGGGTTGCCTAAAAATATTGTGAGTGATAGGGACAGCAAGTTCCTAAGCACCTTTTGGCAGGAAATTTTTAGGATGAGTGGTACAGTGCTTACTCCAAGCACTAGCTATCACCCACAAATGGATGGTCAAACGGAGATTGTGAACAAATGGTTGGAGGGCTATCTCAGGAATTATGTCTCGGAGCAGCAAAAAGCATGGGTGAAATGGCTCCACTTGGGAGAATACTGCTACAACACCTCTTTCCACATGTCAATAAAGATGTCTCCATTCATGGCACTCTATGGTTACGAGGCCCCAAGCTTTGCTGATTTGGTGTTTGGCGATAGCAAAGCTCCTCAAGCCAAGGATTGGTTGCAGCAGAGCCAAGATGTTTTGAAATCCTTGAAGGACAACCTTCAAATGGCACAAAATCAGCAGAAGATGTACGCTGATCAGCAGCGTGTTGAGCGCTCATTTGAGGTTGGTGACATGGTATATCTTCGGCTTCAGCCTTACAGACAGTCCACACTTAAGAAGAGTGGAGCTGAGAAGCTTAAACCACGCTTCTATGGACCATTCAAAGTTGTTAGGAAGGTTGGAGTAGTGGCTTATGAGTTGGAACTACCTTCGAGTAGTAAGGTCCACAATGTCTTCCATGTGTCTCGCCTCAAAAAGGCACTTGGACACAACGTTGTGGCTTCATCACAGTTACCTCCTTTGGATGAAGAAGGGCAGTTGACTTTGGTTCCAGAACAGATTATTGATTTCAGAGAGCGTTCCTTGAGGAGGAGAACAATCAAAGAGTATTTGGTAAAGTGGAAGAATTTACCATTGGAGGATGCTACTTGGGAGGATGAGGAGATTCTACAGCATCCAGACTTGCGATTGCTTGAGGGCAAGCGATCTTGGGGAGGGCGGACTGTAATGTCCCCTTCTCAGCAGTGATCGTTTTTGTTGACCGTTGGCCTATTCCGGAGACCCGTAGGCTATGCGGATGGTGAAATTAGGGTTTCCTAGTTTTGAGGAGGTTGTTGCTTGGAGCTTGGGATTTTGATTGCGGATTCTTTCTGGGTTTTCAGAGAGCTTCGCAGTGGTGTGTTCAGTTTGGCATTCCGGGCAACTTCGCGAATTTACTATTTTTAGTAAATTCTATTTTTGGCAGTGGATAGTTTGGGTTCAGCTCAGTTGGTCTTCTTCTTCGGTTGTTTCAGCTGGCACTTCAGTTTTGGCCTTGGGCGCATTATTCTTGGAGAGATAAGTATTTTTCTTTATAATATTATATTTTAATATTATATGACCCTTTTGCATAGCAAGCATGTTAGTCGTATATCTTTACTTTGTAGTCGGCCGTAGTCGTAGTCGGCCGTGGTCGTAGTCGGTCGTGGTCGTAGTTGGCCGTGGTCGTAGTCGGCCGTAGTCGTAGTCGGCCAATGGTTAATAAAACAATAGTTAGTAAAGAATAATAATGTCATGTAATGTCATGTACTCTCGGCAAAACATGTTCTGATTAATGTTAATGTAATGTTGTTATGAAGCGTCGTGTCGGTTGGTTGTCTAACCACCGTCGAGCGTTATATGTAGTCGGTTGGGATAGTCGGGAGATAGTCATGAGTTATGAATAATGAATGAGTTTTATTGCCGATGGTGATACTGTAAGCATTGTGATACTCTTGTACATGTTATTTCCTGAGAATGAATAAAGTTTCTGGCATTTTACTATGATATCTTTCAGTGTACTGTTTTATCCTATGTTCTGCATATTACAAGTTTGCCAGTAGTACGTCAGATTAGAATCCCATTCCGTAGACAAACATTTGGCGCCGTTGCCTGAACGGACTAGGGCATCATCCACCATGGCAGCGTAATGGGTCAACTAGCGGAAGAACCTATAAATGCTAATGAGGAACGAGAAGACTCATTGACAGAAGATTTGGTAAATTTGTGGAAAATCTCGCTCTGTGATCACGTACGTAGGGAATCCCTCGTTCGGGAGATCCCTGAGGAAGTCATCTGGGATCGGCTGGAAGTGAACGACGAGGTGAACCACCTTCTGAACCGCATGCCCAGGTTGCTGGCCCGCCATTTCATTATTCTGCAAGACTTGCGTGAAGAAGAGGATCGCGAGCGCCGAAGGCAGCAAATCGTGCAACGCTGTGAAGACCGAAACAAACGGGAAGAGGAAGAACGGGATACTAGTCGGCGCCGCACTTCCGGCAACCAGCAATGATCGCTTGAACAACTAAATGCCCGTACGGCCGAACAAAGATAAGAATAGAGTACCTGACGGGCACGGGACTTTGGAAGAGCAAGTTCGGCGATCACTCAGACTACAAGAGCAAGAAAATCGGCGAAGACGACTAAGGCAAGTCGGTAAGGAACTAGATGAGGACTTAATTGAAATCAATCAGAGCATAAAAAGAACATATGAAAATTTGAAAAAAATAGACACGTCTATTGAACGAACACATCACAGTTTGATAGAACGAAGGGACGAAGACCCCTTCAGCACTCCATATACAGAAAAATATAACCTCTATGACAATGAAGATGAATTGAATAGTAGCATCAGACGATTTTGAGAGTTGTCACTCTCGGACGACGACACAGAGTTAAGGAGGGGAAGGCCAGAGCTTAAGACCCCAGGGCAGAGAGAGCATCGGCGGGATCCTGAGGAGACCCACGGTGTTGCGGACGTTGACGGAGGACGTGGCAGTGACTCGTACGTGGCCGAGAGTGCTGGTGATGCACAGGGACGTAGCGAGGAATCCACTAGTCTAATCGGGTCCAAAACACAAGGAGGTCAACAAGGAGGTCAACCGGTAAAGATGGCTCATCCGGATCGGCAAAAGTTGCCGAAATTCCTGGGGAATGGCTCTGAGGATCCCGTACGGCATTGCAAGACATGTGAGACAATTTGGATAGCCAGCGGGCAGGATGATCCCGACCAGTGGCTGAAGGCATTTCCAGCAACACTCAGAGAGAGTGCCATTGATTGGTACTCGGAATTGGACCAAGCACAGAGAGCTACATGGAGTTTATTGAAAAAAGCTTTTCAGGAGGAGTTCAAACTTCTTCGAGATGACAGCGAGATCGTTGCGGAGATATACAATACCAAGCAAGGAAAGCACGAGAGTGTGCGGACCTATAACCGAAGACTCAAAGACTTGCTGGGGAGATTGGAGGCACAGCCGGCTGACGGGTTGAAGAAAAGATGGTTCATCGAGGGCTTGCTTTCGCCATTAAGAAAGAAAATGAAAGTTGTACCTCCTTCGTCGTACGCTGAAGCATACAATCAGGCAATGGACATAGAAAGTGAAAATAAAACATCCTCCCGAGGGAAAAAGAAGACAGACGACGAGGAGAGTACGGACGACAGCGACGGTGAATCCAAGACTGTACAAGCACTCAGGAAGGATATGATGCGAATGATGAAAGAATTGAAGGCTGACAAGGAGAGTACGAGAGAAGCCAGAGAACTGTGGTGTACGGATTGCAATGGGGAAGGTCACACGAAGGCGAACTGTCCCAAGAACTTATTTTGCAATATCTGCCAAGTGATGGGACATTCCGTCAAGGAATGCCCATACAACTTAAAAGCTAGAAGTGCACAAGTACTCTTCGCGCAAGGAGAACCATCGACACCGCCGAACACACCACCAAAGCCCCAATACAATAGCAATGCATCCCCTGGAGGTTACAGAAGCAATAGAAGTCCGAGAAACATGATACAGTACGATGCAAAAGGAAGGCCTATGATCCAATGCAGGAAGTGC
>VDFB02260639.1:0-49059 GCA_007258455.2 Sequoia sempervirens | reverse complement strand
CGCCAAGGAATATGCAACGGTCAAGGAGAGGTCAAGTAGAGTTATTCAGAACAGTATACTTTACCTCGACAGCAAGAAGACAAGGAGGGTAAGTGTTCCTAGAGCAGAGCCGCTAGTAGTGATGAATCCTTCGCTACCTTCCTCGTCAAAACCCAAACAAAAGAAGAGGAGTAATCCTCCTAAGAAAGTACAAGCGCCAAACAATTCAAAGGGGAAGGCGCTTGCCACTGTTACACACACGGAGCCTGACAGACAACCTATCATAGAATCAGTTCAGAGGCCAGTTCAGAGTCCGCCAATACCTAAGGTTCAGCCTCAAGTTCCTATATCAGTTCCAGAGCAGTCACCTGTCCCAATTCACATTGAATTGGATTTAGACTCTCCACCTCGCCGTGGGTCCTCTACACGTTCACTCTCGTCAGTACCTCCTGTTGCTAGTACAGACCCTTCTAGTAGCATTAAGCGAGACCAATCTTGGATCGAAGCTTTCGGCTAGGAAGGAAGAGGCAGCATCTATCCCCTTAATCATTAAGTTTATTAAAGAGATTTACGAGAATCGCTGAACAAAGAGGGTCAAAAACATAGTCCGCGTAGAGGAACGACATGGAGATTATGCGTCGAGGCTGCGTACCTCCACGAGAACTTGGCTGAATTCGAATCTCAGGACTTTGAGGTTATCACAGTTAACCTTGGTCGTAGCACACGCCAGACCCAGGTTGATCTACTACAGGTTGCTACAGACAGTGCCAGGGATAGAATACTGAAGGATGGAGAGCATAAGGCAGCCCTCAAGGCTGAAATCAAATAGCTTCGTCAGTATATTTCTATCCTTGTACATAGACCAGATGCCATTACCACACTCCCGCCGATGCTTGAGCCTCCAGCAGAGCAAAGTCAACTTAATCATTTAGTTGCATATGGCAAGCGTTTGGATGAGTGGGAGGAGGAGTTCGTTGCTAGAGGCCGTACTATGCTCACAGAGTTATATCAGTTGCGGTACAATGCACGAGAGCTCCGTATTCGTCTCCAGGATGAGGAGCGAGATATGGCGATTAATAAACCCAGGAATGAGATTATGATTGCTCACCTGAGTGTGGCATATGATGCAGTCACAGATGCAGAGGATAGAGAAGCTATCTACTCTTGGAAAACACAGTTGGTTTTCAAGGTAAAGATAGAGGATACTTTGGCGTCGAGTTAGGTGAGAGTAGAAACCGTTACTAGTGCACTCGGTTTTGTAGGAACCTTAGTTTCGTTTGCCCGTGGCCGATTGCTCCCGGTCGAGGTGGTGCCTATGTTGAGCTTACCAATATTTGATCGGAACTTGAGGCACTCATTCATACCATTTTCAATGGGAGGCGGTTAGCGTAACGATACTCAACTTACGGTCGTATGCGGCATTGTTGGTGAGCTAGCGAATGATGAACCGATCTCGGATCCACACGGTGGTGAGGATATCTTTGCATCGGTATAGCATTCTTAAATGATATCGCAGCTCCAGATAGTGATACAGTTAACAACCTCGTTGAGGGATTGATTGCTCGAGATCACGGACAGTAAGCTTCAGTTCCCACCTCTCAGGATAGACATTATACACAGGAGTTAAACTTGGCGTTACTGTTAACTCGTTGTCTCGTCTCATGCATATCTATTCCAAGATTAGCTTTACACACTTGGAGTTTCATTTAGGGTTTTATGTTATTTAAGCGATGGTAGTCTTCAGTTAACTTCGCTTTCAATAAGGACATACATGTACGTGTATTTTAGGTTAGATGTTTGGTTAGCGGTAGTAGTTTTCGGTTAGTATAGTTTTACTTCATTAGGGTTTGGCTGACCGTCTTGCATGCATTGCAAGACTATAGGTGACTCCAAAAGGTGATTTTTTAGGGTTCCTACGCAGCAGTGTATATAAATAAGAGCTTTTGCTCATTTATAAGCTCTTTTCTTTGGAGAGAAATATCTGCGCCTACCTTGCCCTCAATGTTATGCTTTTGGTATTTGTTCATCGTCTTCACTATTCACGATTAATTGTTATGCCACATAGGGTTTCATGCAATTGTAATGGTGAATTCTTTCCATAGTTTAGATAAATCTGTTTTGTGAATCTTTACCATTATGATCAATTGTTATGCCACATAGGGTTTCATGCGATTATGATGATAAATCTGTTTTGTGGACCTTTACCGTTATGATCAAGCGTTATGCCACATAGGGTTTCATGAGATTGTGATGATAAATCTGTTTTGTGAGTCTTTACTATTATGATCAAGTGTTATGCCACATAGGGTTTCATTAGATTATCATGGTAAATTCTTAAATCTGTTTTGTGCCTAATAAACTTGTTCAGATTGAGATAATAGTTGCACCACCTTGCCTTCAAGTAGAGAATCAGAATCCGTTTATCGTCTGATAGTCAAAACCTTGCTCCGTTTTCTCATGCTCTGTTTTCTTGAGGAAACTGGATAGAATTTAAGTTATTAAGTATAGTTGTAGTTAGTAGATCTGCAAAACCAGAAAAACTCAGCTGCAACGTATATAGTTTTCGAGAAAGCCTTGTACCTCTACAGCTGAAGCAAAAAGACAGGATTTAGTTTAGTTTATTTCCATTTGCAAGTACTTTTTTCAAGCACAACGAGGGAGCTTCCCCTCCTAATTTGAAGAGCACTCATTGCGTAGTGTGCATAGCTGTCCGTACCAACTCTTACTCCAGAGGTGCTAGTTGTTACGCCAACAGGTGCCCCAAGAGAGAAGAGGTGCCCATGTTTTCAAGGGCCTGAACAGATGAATTTGCAGAAGTAGCTCTAACACGATTTCTTCACAGTTGATCCGGCTCTCCAACGAGATATTCAGCGCGTCAATCGGAGTTTGCAGTTGCCAGATACGAGAAGCTAAACAAAGGGTTTGATGAGAGCTAAGAATTGAGATTCAGAAGCAAACAAGAAAAAGTGAAAAAATTATCTAACTCTGGTTAGTTTGGGCGCCCCAACTTGCCAAGGGCGCCCAAGCTTTTGAAGGCCCAAACTCAACTGTTTGATGAACTCTCTCTGAGAAGACCCCTCTTAATAACTCCTCAGCTTCGCAACAAGCATAACCATCAGTCCATCCGATGCCCGAATCGCCAGATTCGACGAGATCATCTATAGAAGAGGAGTTAATGAAGAAATTGAAAATCATAAAAATGGCTAACTCTGGACAAAATGGGCGCCCCTGGAGGAAATAGGCTCTCATGAGTTTGAAGGTCGAAATGAAGTTTTTAGCCAGAGACGCCTCTAGAACAATCTTCTCAGAACAGGTCAGGCTTCGCGATGAATCATTCAGCTCGCCCATCAGATTAGTTTGCAAGCCAGAAATCGAGGCCAAAGTAGGGGGTCAAAATTGTCGAAAGTTGAAAATATCAAAAATGACTAACACTACTTGAAGTGAGCGCCCCTAGCCAAGAAGGGCGCCCAAATTATATTGCCCTAGTGAAATTTGCAAAATTTTCAAGAAATTTTGAAATTGCAAGAGGATAAGGACGTCCAAGTTCAATGAACAAAGATTTTTAGAGTTTTTAAAGATGAAAGCAAAAGAAAGCAAACCTAATTCAAACCCTAAGTCTATTTAACACCTCTCTTCAATGTAATTTTCATTATTTTTGCAGGTAGCATTCAAAGGACAAAGTTGGAGCAGCAAGTTTGAAAAAAATTTCATGATTCAAGAACTCAAGTTGGTTGGTTATTCATCAAATTTTTCAGACAAGCAAGCATAAGGCCTTGCTTTTTCAAGCTTTTTCATCCAGAAGATCAAATTTTTCAAGAAGGCCAAGATTTTCAAATTTTCAGCCATCTAGGTCTTTTCATCTCATTCTTCTGTAGAAATTTTCAAGAACTTCATCAAGTTGCAGCAGCTTCTTTTTATTTGCATGTCAGTGAAATCCTCAGTGCATTCAGTTTTCAATCATATGGGTCCTCTCAAATCAGTCTTCTGAAGAAAACCCATATCACAGCATTTTTCAAAAAAAATTCAAATCCTAGGGTTGGCTGTTTTTTCGATCAGCCATCAGTGTTTTGCAAATCTAATCAACTAGGTCCATTTATAATTGTATTCTGAACAAAACCCAGGGGCCAGCTTTTTTCGTGAAAAATTGAAGAAATTAGGGTTTCCTGCTTTTTCAGTCTAAATTCAAAATTTTCAAAAACGGACGATCTGGGTTGTCTTGCAACGAAATTCTGAGCAAAACCCAAATCTCGGAAATTTTTCCAAAAATTTGTCTGTTAGAGGAAGAAAAATCAGCATTCTAAAAATAGTAAGTTGCTCAAAACTTGTCTGAACCTAGGCGAGTTTACAGTCATTCTTCAAGGTTCCCGAAATGGAGTACACTCCCAATGTTTTCAAGACTGAAACAGCTCTCTATCATGATTACATCAAAACAGCTGAGACAGACTTGCATCACATTAAGCCAGTGTTTGATCTACAAGCTTTGAAGAGCACAGGAACACCTCAATCAGAAACCTGGGACACTCTGGACTCCTTGCAGCAGTGTCTATTCATATATCAGTTCAGAGTCTCGAGTTCGTAATCACTTGCATCAAGCATTACAACCCGGCTACAAGGGAGATTCAATTAGTTGATGGCAGATTGATTTGTTGTTTGAAGCCTGATATGATCAAGAAGTGTTTTTCCATTCCCCCTTGGCTTGAAAGTGTCACTATCTCAAAGGGTGAATGTGAAAGGATATGGGAAATACACAAAGACAAGTACAGCAAGAAGATTGCACAAAGGTGGATGAAAGAGAAGCATAAGACTTTGCCTAAGAGCGTCGGGCGAGGAGAGTTCAAAGATGAGATTGCTATCATTATCACCTTGCTCAACAAGGTAACTGGATCAGAGGATGCTACTAAGTTTCAGCCTTGGATGTTTTACGCCATACCCCACATCATGAAGAAGACCAAGTTCTATGATTGGCCTACCTTGATCAGTGACAGCCTTCATCAACAGATAACAGAATACTTCCAGTATCATGAGTTCCATATGGTTTCTTACCTAGTCTACCTAGTGGCCTATCAAGGTCAATTCAGAGGGTTGAACACCGAGGGATCATTAAGCATACAGCATATCTACAACTATTATCCCCAGTTGGAATTCACGAAGTCACTGCATCACTACAAGAGAGTGAACGAGGCCTTTTTGATGTAAACAGTGCGGGACCTGGACAATGAATTGCACGTTCGTATCTCTTCAGTTGCCAGGGCAGCGATGGCGGAGTGGGCAGATTGGTTCATACAATTTCCTACTTTCACCTATCTCAAAGTCTATGGCTATTCAGGCGCCCCGCTCATGCTAACAAGGTACCCATCAGACGACGTCATCTTCATGGAATTCTTAAGGCAGGCACACGATGTCCACGCTTTCTTGAGGAATAGAAAGAAACCCGCCCTCAATTTTCCATTAGGGTTGGGAATCTATACATGCGAGACAGCAACAGATGCTAAGACAATGGGAGATGAGTTAGATAAACTCGGCCTCAAGCCTTACAGCGAGAGACGATCATTTGATCCTCATGGTGTCTATGTTGGCCAGCTTGAGAAAAACTATGCTCATATATCCATCCACCCTTGAAGATTTTTGGGCTAATTGTACAGATGAGTTCGAGGTGCGAAGGCGTAGTTTTCTTTAACGGTTATTGTGATATCAAATTGCGAGCCTGTAATGCAACAAGTTGTTATTCAGTGTCAATTCAAACCATGCTAGTGATAACAAAATGCTGAGCCTAAGTGCCTTCTATTTGTTATTCAAGTGTTGTTCAATTGTTTTATGATAGCAAATTGTTGAGTCTCTTTTAGCCAACAAGGAGTTATTGTAATTGTTGTTCCTATTCTGTAAGAACAAGATTGCAAGCCTCTTTAGCTACAAGCTCTTGTTCCAGGCATGTTAGAAGTAAGTTTTGTTCCAGAAGTTTGAGTAATAAAATCATGAGCCTCCTTTGCCTTGATATAACATCTCAGATTTCTGTTATTTGTGTTTCGCTTTTATGATCTTGATTTCAGCTTACACTAAAGTGTGTAGATGTTTGTTGAGAAAGAATTTATTGAAGCATTTTGTCAAAAGATCAACCTTGTTAATTTCTACTTTCTCTTGCTTTGCGTATTACTTCAGAAGTTAGAAACGTTTTTAACTTAAGTTAGTCGTAGTTGAAGTTCTTAAAACAGAAAATCTCAGCTGCGGCGTTTGTGTTTAATAAACCTTGTGCTCTAAGCTGATCAAAAAGATAGGCAACTTAGTTCTTAGTTTACTTTCTTTCAATACCATCAGCAAGAGGGACCTTCCCCTCCTAATTTGAATAGCAGTTTTATTGTGCATAGCTGTTCGTTTTAAATACGCATTCCAGAGGTACAAATTTAATCGCCAACAGGGTTAAAGTTATTTTCTACCATTGGAGAACGAGAAATCCTTAGTGATTTGCAATCTTGAAGCTGTGAAAAACCAATTGAATCTTTGCTACAGTGAGGGCTTCAATTCAGAAATCTATTTGAGCTTCATCAAAGATTATATGTTCAGTATTTTATCAATTTGCAATAAAGGAAAGGGCTTGATCATTTGGACACCATCTTTCCTCATCAGTCTGCATCAAATAAGAGGCCATACCATTTCATCAGAGGGTCGTACTTCTTCTTGGAAGTTCTTGCAAGGCGTGTATCTTCTAAGCATAGGTGTGTGAAGCAGTTGGCTAAAACGCCTTTCTTTTGGGCCTTTTCTTGTCACCATCTTGGACACCTTGATCTCTCAAGGCCTTTGATCCAGTTTCTGTGTGGGATAAATCCAAATCTGGAGGTGGGGGTTGCTTTTCACCAAATTCAGCATTTCTTGCCTAGCATGTACAAATCTTTTTTATTTAAATAATCTGAGGACTTCTGGGTACGTCTATTGTATGCAATTTTCTTGTATCAATTGCCAGATCCACAATAGTATTGCAGTTGCTCTAAGTTTACTTGTTATTCAATTTTATATTCATTTTATGCTTGGCGGACTTCTATATTGTTTGCTTAAAATTCATCAAAACTACTGAAAAACACAAAACAAGGCAGTATAGCATCAGAAGGTTGAGTTGGAACCAGTTGGGTTCTTCACATTTTTCCAGGATGATGATGTGGAAAACACCCCAGAAGAAGATCTGAGACCATGTTTATGTCCGACTATGGAAGATCAGACTTAGATATGATTACTCAAGCTGCTCTGTCCCTTCAGATTTGAAAACGATGGCCGAAGCTCTGAAGAGACTTCAAAAGGAGAGAAGAAAATGGACTACCTCTAGGAAGGAGATTGTTAAGTCTGCCATACTGGTTGAGATAAACAAAACCAGCACTAAGAACTTTTCAAATCTCAAGACCGAACCAAAAACATCTGATGAGGATCGAGTTCCAACACCTAGATATAGACTTATACCATTTTCAGAGTTTAGTGATCAAGAGGAACCCATCACTGACAGTGAAAATGATTGCTGAATATTTTGAATTGAACCTATCATGGGAAGTGATAATCATTTTGTAATCTTTTTGCAATAAATCTATCACAGGTACTGATAGAAATTTTGTATCATTCATGTAATAAATCTATCACAGGTAGTGATAGAAATTTTGTATCATCTATGTATTGAATCTATCATAGGTAGTGATAGAATTTTTGTAACTTTTAATGAATCTATCACAGGGAGAGATAGTCATTTTGTAAGTAATTGAAAATTGAATCAATATCAAATTTTGTGAGCTATTTTGCTTGAAATTTAAATTGACTTGAGTCTGAGAATATTTGATTGTTAGTTGCAAAAGAAAACTCCTTTAACTTATGTTGTGTAAACTATTTAATAACAATAAAAATCAAGACTAATTAGAACCATCAATATCTCCAGGAACTTCATTGGAATGAAAAATTCCGGAAATGGGTTCAAAAGGAATCAAGATAATAATTCCATGGCTAAATTAGATCAGATATTGAACTTGATGAATGAAACCCAGGCCCGAATAGCCAACCTTGAGAGAAAGGTAGAAGGACAATTTGAGACGAGAAACGAAAGGTCTGAAACCCAAAGTGACCAGAATGAAGATAACTCTAAAACATTGAGTTTGGGAAACAAGAGAAGTAGGTTAGCTGATGAACTTGCTAAGGACATGAAAAAGATAAAACCCCCTAAGTTTGAGGGCTCCGCTTCGGAAGATGCTGCAGAGGCATGGTTAACTAAAATGGAAAAATATTTTGAGCTAAGGGATTACTCAGATAATTCCAAAGCAGCATAGGCAACCTACCAGTTGGCAGGAGAAGCCACCACTTGGTGGGAAAATAAAAGGGTTGAATTGGGTCTGGCGGTAGCAGAAGTAACCTGGGATCAGTTTGTGAGAATATTTCGTCAGAGATGGCTTCCACAGTTGTATTACGATGAAAAGTTGTTGGATTTTGAAAAACTCAGGCAGGGACCCTTAACTGTCAATGAGTATTGGGAGAAGTATACCCGACTATTAAAATATGTTCCTCAGTATTAGCAGGATGAAAACTTTCAAGTTCGGAAGTTCATAATGGGATTGAACAATTGTATAGGGGGTCCAGTGGATGTTTTGGCACCCTGGACTATAGACAAAGCTTATGAAAAAGTTGTACAGCAGGAACAGAGGTTGAAAAAGAATCACTCTTTCAAGGATAGAAATCGTAACAAAGGCAAATGGAATCAGTCACACTAGAATTTCAAAAAGAAGGGCTACAAGAATAATCAGTTTGATTACAAGAAAGATAAGAAGGGTAATAACAATACTAGGAAGGATGAAACCAATAAAAGCAAAGGTCCGGAAAAGAAGGGACCACCAGAGGGATGCTTCAATTGTGGAGGAGAACATTATGCTAACCAGTGCCCTACTAAGAATCAACATGGGCAGCAGCAACGAAAGCCTCTACCACCTTAGCAGACGGCCTTCCAGCAGAGAACTCATGCAGCAATAGACAATAGGCAAGCAGAATACCAGATCACACGTATAGAAACTCCAGGTATGCTTTACGGGAACCCAATAACCATTTTAATAGACACTGGAGCCACTGAATGTTTCATATCCCCTAAGTTACTTGGTAGATTTCCTAAAAGAACTGGGTTCACGACTAAATCATGGACAGTTGAATATGCTAATCAGACGAGAGCTCAGGTAGAGAAGTGTCTGTTTGAAGCTAGGATAGAACTTTCAGGCTTCACCACAGAGATTAACCTTTACGTGGCACCTTTGGGTTCCTATGATGTGATCATTGGAATGAATTGGTTAAAGGAACATAGGGCTAAGGTTTATTGTTTTGCAAAGACAACAGAGTGTGTGGATGACCTACGAAAACCGGTGTTAATGCAAGGGGTAGAACGAGAGGTTAAGGTACGATAAATTTCAGCTATGCAGCTAAAAAGAAATAAAAGGAAAGGATGCCAAATGTTTGCAGTTAAAATGGAAGAAGTTAGGGAATACAAGGAAAGCACATATTTTGATGACATGTTAATGCACACCCAGAGTGGGGAAAGGGAAATGGAAATTGATTATAAGGAAGAGACCTTCGCTGAAAAATATCCCTATCTTCGGGAATACCAAGATGTGTTTCTGGAGGAACTACCTAGGTTGCCACCACGAAGGGTGTTCGATTTCTCCATAGATTTAGTTCCAAGGGCTGAACCTATTTCTAAGGCACCGTATCGTATGACCACGTAGAACTAATGGAGCTAAAGGCGCAACTGCAGGAATTACTGCATAAGGGTTTGATTCGACTTAGTGTATCACCCTGGGGTGCACCAGTGATATTTGTTAAGAAGAAGGATGGGACACTTCGCCTATGTATAGATTACCGAATGTTGAATAAACTTACCATCGGAAATAAATACCCCTTGCCTAGAATAGACGATCTTTTTGGTCAAATGAAAGGGGCAGCAATGTTTTCTAAGATAGACTTAAGGTCAGGATACCATCAGCTAAGGTTGAAAGAAGAAGAAATTCATAAAATAGCTTTCAGGACTAGGTATGGTCACTATCAATTTACAATTTTGCCATTTGGACTCACCAATGCCCCAACTACGTTTATGAACCTAATGAACAGTATCTTCCGAGATTGTTTGGACAAGTTTGTATTGGTTTTCCTTGATGATATTCTCATTTATTCCAAAAACGGGGAGCATCTTCAGCATCTTCGAGTGGTTCTTCAACGGTTGAGAGAGCATAAGCTTTATGGAAAATTGTCAAAATGCACCTTCTTTCAAAAAGAGGTACAATACTTGGGTCACATAATATCAACTAAGGGAATTGTAGTTGATCCCGCCAAGATAAAAGCTATAGTGGAATGGCGAACCGAAAAATGTGCATGAGGTTAGAAGTTTCATGGGATTCGCTAGATATTATCGAAGGTTTGTAAGAGATTTCTCTAGGATTGCCCACCCCATTACCTCTCTTCAAACAAAAGGAAAGAGATTTGAATGGACTAAGAAATGTCAGGAAGCGTTTGATACATTGAAGTAGAAATTAACGACTACACCAATTTTGGTGGTACCAAACCCTAATGGTCATTTTGTAGTTATAACGGATGCATCTGGTGATGGATTGGGTGGAGTGCTAATGCAAGATGGAAAGGTAGTGGCTTATGAATCTCGGAAATTAAAGCAGTATGAGCAGAATTGCGCACCACATGATCTGGAGTTAGCAGTTATTGTGCACGCCCTGCAAATGTGGCGACATTACCTGCTAGGAAAGAGTTTTGAACTCAAATCAGATCATCAAGGTTTGCAGTATATATTCACTCAGCCCAATTTGAACACTTGCCAAAGGAGGTGGATGGAGTTAATCTCAGATTATGATTTTGAGGTCAGTTACATTAAAAACAAGGAGAACAGAGTAGCCGACGCATTGAGCCGGCGAAAACATATAACTTCCATGGTGTCAATTCAACACAGATTTTAGAGCTCAGGTACTACAACAATTGAATGAAGATGAATTCTACTTGCAAGTTCGTGAAGCTCTTTGGGAAAACCCACAAGAGCCTAAATATGATGGTTTTCAGATTGAAGCAGATGGACTTTTGAGATAACAAGGCAAAATGTATATACCAAATTCTTCAGAATTAAGGAAAACGATATGGAAAGAAGTACACATAGCACCTTACTCAGGTCATCCTAGGGTAACCAAAATGTTGGCCGACATTAAACCGTTATATTTTTGGAAGGGGATGAAAAAGGATGCAGCCAGGATTGTTGCAGGATGTTTTGAATGTCAGAACGTTAACGTGGAGCATCAGCACCCGGCAGGATTGCTACAACCCCATAGTGTACCAAACTAGAAATGGCAAATCATCAGTATGGATTTTGTACAGGACCTTCTGATGACGAGTAGGCATAATGCTATATTGGTGGTAGTGGATCGACTCACTAAAGTAGCACATTTTATACTGGGAAATTTGACAGATGGGACTTCTGTGATTGCACGGAAGTTTGTACAAGAAATTTTTCGTCTTCATGGAGTACTGGAAAAGATCATTTCAGACAGAGATGCCAGGATGACATATAGATTTTGGCAAACTCTATTTTCTGCTTTGGGAATCCAGTTAAATATTAGTATAGCCTATCATCCTTGTAAATGTAAACAAATCTTCAATCAAATTGGGAGACTAAGGAACTTATGAAAATTCTAAGTGTAAGAATACTACTCAAACTTCTATGTTCAGATTTTCAATTTCCAGATTTGAATTTCTTATTTTGAATGTGCTGATTGCAGAACATTATTCGATTTCTATGTTTGCATATCAAAGAAGGATCCGCCATAAATAAGAGAGGAGACCCGCCCCTAAGAGGCACGTCTCATGAGAGGACGTGTCTCCACAAGTGGAGACACGTCCACTCATGGGACGTGTCCCTTAGGGCGCGGCTTATGATAAAGTCGTTTATCATTGTTTAGTATAACTCATATATACCCTTCTACAAGGTGGCGGATGAGTAAGTAAATTCCGATTAATGAAATGCAGAATATAACATCATATATATAATTCGAATTTTATATGTATGCTCATAAATTCGATTAAATGTTTTTCCAGAAATATTTCAATATAAATGATAAACTTTGATCAAGTATGAATGACGATGATGCTTACAACAATCGTCATTCATATCTGACCGAAGCTATCATTCATTAACACTCCCTCTTAGCTAGGGAAGATATTTCAAATCAAATAAGTAGAGATATCACCTTAACACGTGATATCTAAGACATGGTATGATTTCTCAATATTGTCAAGTCACATGACATTCTTCATAACATATCTTTATTATGGTATGTGCACTGACATCAAGTCACATGATGTCTACCATAATTCATGGCATATCCACGGATATAAATATCCACCATGATTATCTCTTAAGGATCACAATGATCTACAAATGATATCAAGTCCCATGATATCAATCAAAGTGTCCAAGAGATACTATCATGACATGTCCACAGATATCAAGTCACATGATATCTATCATGATAGTTTATCATTGTAGAGTCGTCACTTTACAATGTCAAATACAAGTGCTCATTATTAGAAAGATCGTCACCTTTCAATAATGTACACAGGGGGAGTAGGCCCATAAAGTCATGGAGTCACACACATGACAAAAGAGTTTACACATTAAACATCTTTATATATTAGTACAATTTCTAAACAATTTGTATTTCAAACATAAATAACAAATTACATTTCAACCATACCAAGTTTCTTCCTGAAGTGCTCTACCTTGATTCGAGACAGAGGCATGGTGAGAATGTCTGCAGTTTCATCATTTGTACTAATATACTCCAACTGAATCACTTTCCTTTCCACCATATCTCTTACATAATGATAGGGGATCTCAATATGCTTAGATCTATCATGAAAGACAGGATTTACAGAGAGTTTGATACAACTCTGATTATCACAAAACGTGCTTTATGTTTTTCTATACTGCCATCAGCAGCATGCTTGATTTTGAAGAGCCATTTGGAAGAGACAACGGATTTCTCTTTTGGCCTAGGCACTATATCCCATACATCATTCTTTAGAATAGACTGATATTCCTCTGTCATTGCATCCTTCCATGCTTGATGTCGGCAAGCTTCTGTAACACTGACAGGTTCTGAGTTTATGATGTTGTTCATTAGAGCAACATAGCTAGAGAAACGTTTGGGTCTTTTACTCTCCCTGAACGTTCCTTTGGGTGTTGCATGATCCTCTGCTTCTTTGATCATTTTCCTGGCCCAAAGTGGTCTTTTTCTGCCGTTGTCATTTGTATTCTCATTTGAAGTAGAAGGAAGTTCATGTGGCATTTCATCAGGATGCTCCCTCTGAATCTCAGGAGCAGGTTCCATTTCAGGTACTCTAGGGGAATAGGTTTTTGTCTCACTAGAACTTCTTGCCCTATTGAATGCAATGTCTTCTTCAAAGATGACATCTCTGCTCAATTCAATTTGTTTTTGCCCGGGTATGAATATCCTGTAGGCTTTGGAGGTTTCACTATAACCCACAAATACTCCCTTCTTTTCAGAAGGTTCTAGTTTGAATCTCTTCTCTTTAGGCACATGTATATAGACAAGACAGCCAAAAATCCTAAAATGACTAATGTCAGGTTTTATGCCGGTAAAGGATTCTTCAGGAGTTTTGTTATCAAGATGAGAATGAGGACATCTATTTTGGATATAGACAGCAGTCCTAGAGGCTTTTGTCCAGAAAGAAGTTTCAATGTTTTGGTCAAGCAGCATTGCCTTAGCAACTTCTACAATGGTTCTATTTTTTCTTTCAGCAATCCCATTTTGTTGAGGGTTGTAGGCAACTGTGAACTCCCTCTTAATTCCAGCACTCATGCAGAATTCCTTAAAAATCTCAGAGGTGTATTCTTTCCCATTGTCTATCCTTAAGGTTTTTATTTTCTTTCCAGAGAAGTTTTCAGTAAGGGCTTTGAACTCTTTGAACCTTTTAAGGATTTCTCTTGACTCTTTACACTTAAGGAAATAGATCCAGGTTTTCCTAGAGAAGTCATCTACAAATATGACATAGTATAGAAATCCTGCTTTAGAAGGTACAGACATGGGTCCACATAAATCAAAGTGAACCAGTTCTAACACATTAAGGGTTTTACTCAGGCTATTCTGAAAGGATCCCTTTGTATTCTTTCCTAGGGCACAACCTTTACAAGTTCCCTCATGAGATGGTTTTAGCTTGGGTAAGCCTATAACAAGTTTTTCCAAAGAAGGTAGGGCACGGAAATGAAGGTGTCCTAATCCAGTATGCTGATCAGAAGAGGGTTGAGCGTACTTTTGATGTGGGTGATATGGTGTACCTTATGCTATAGCCGTATCGTCAGTCTACTCTGCGGAACAGTGGGGCAGAGAAGCTGAAGCCTCACTACTATGGTCCATTTCGTGTTGTCAGACGAGTGGGCGAGGTTGCTTATGAGTTGGACTTGACAGCTGATAGCAAGGTCCATAATGTGTTTCACGTTTCTTGCCTGAAAAAGGCATTGGGTCAGCATGTGATACCCTCTCCAGTTTTGCCACCCCTTGATGACGAAGGGAAACTGATATTAGTACCTGAGGCCATCCTCGAGATGAGAGAGAGACACCTTCGGAGGCAGGTGATCAGGGAATATCTAATCAAGTGGAGAGATCTGCCAGTTGAGGATGCTACATGGGAGTCAGAGGAGATTTTACAGCATCCAAACTTGAGATTGCTTGAGGACAAGCAATTTCAGGAAGGGCGGACTGTGATGTCCCCATCCTAGTCAGCGCAGCTGGTTATGTGGTTAGCCTATTATTTCGATCCTCGTAGGCTGACAGATGTGTGCAGAGGATCATCTGAGGCAGTTACTCAGTGTTTTGTAGCTTCAGTATTGCAGTTGTTTCAGGTTGGGGCCTTCGCAGAATCATTCAGAGTGGTTTTTCAGAGACTTTCTATTTTTAGAAAGTAGGGCAGGCGAAAGCTGCTATTTTTGGCAGGGCACCTGGTTCAGCTGGTCAGCTCAGAGTCAACCTAGTTCTGCAGTTTGATGGTCTGATGGAGAAATAAGGAGTATTTAACGATTATTAAATATTTAATATTTTGACTTTATATTAAAGTCACTTTATTAATATATTTAAATATTAATAATTAAATGATATATTATAAAGTATTTTTAATACTTTACAATAAAGTGATATATTTGACATAATGAATAATTATTATTCATTTATGAGATGTCATTTAATTATTTATAATTTCTCCTAAGTCTAAAAAGGCGAATTTAATCATTTCATTAAATGATTATTAAAAAGAGCTGTTGGGTCGAATTTCTCAAGGGAAATATATATTCACAGGAAAGACAAATCGAACCATTATGATATGTTATTCAAATTTGTCTTATTTTGCTCTGAGCATTGGAGTTTGCAAAACCTAGGGTTTCAGCAGACAAATAGATTCTGGAGAACGATACCTCTTCAGGGTTTGACATACTGAGACTGTGCAATACCAGTTGAAGATTGTCCACTTGGTAGCTTCATTCAGAAGTTGCAGTTGATCATATTGAGTCGATTTTCACAAGAAGATTCAGAGAACTTCATCAGTTAATAAAGGCGACCTTCTAGAGGGTGATTTTTACATAGATCTGGCATTTTTATTGAGTCCGTACTATATTTATCATTGCTGCTGCTCAAGCCGTACAGATTGGTACTTTCCAGGCCGTACTTTCTTTTCTTCAGGAGAAACGCCTTCATCTTCAGATTTTTAGCAGAGGATTCCAGTGCGCCTTGGTCCTCTGGGAGATTCTTTCATTCTGAGTTTGGGAAGCTAAGATCCGGAAGTCAGCTAACTTGTATTCTTTCAATCCTTCAAGCTGTTGCAGCCGCCATCAGGTTCCTTTCAAATAAAATCATTTTTTATTCATTGTTCAACTTTATTTATTGTAAAGGCTCTGGAAAATTGAATAAATTGATACGCCTATATGTTCTGAACACTTTCCACGCATTTCCATGGTCATATGATTTTTTATGAATTTTTCAAGCATTTATTTAGAAAAGCGCAGCTCCTTGTATTTTCTCAAAAATCCATCAAAAACACAAAAAAACAGAAAACTTGCAAAAAACAATATATACAATTAGGGTTTCGGGGTTGAGAACCACCAGGGTTCTTACAAAGGGCAGAGATGGATATAAGATTTCTCTTTATTCCAGGTACAAATAAGACTCCAGTGAGTTGCAGAGAAACCCCAAATTTCAACTTGATGGAACACGTTCCAACCCCTTTTATAGGGTATGCAAAATCATCCCCGATGGTTACTTCTTCATCAGACTTTCTAGTCATAGAGTCCAAGTGTTCTCTGAAGTGTCTGGAGGAACCACTATCAATTACCCAATTTTGATTGTTGTCAGATACTTGACTAGAAAGGGCTGTATAGAACACAAAGTTCTCAGATTCATGATTTGGGTTTGACTTTCCTACTTTGGCAAAGGATGCTTGTTGTTTAGTTCTATCAGGGCATTTCATTGCATAGTGGCCATACTAATCGCATCTAAAGCATTGTACTTGAGAGATATCTTTCTTCTTATAAGGTTCCTTTCCATTGGAACTTCTCTTTCTTTTAAAAGATCCTCTCTTGTAGGAGTTTTTCTTACTCCTCTTATTAGATGTTGTGTGGAGAACATGAATGTCTTCATCTATGTGTTTCTGTTTATTCTCTTTTGTGGAAAGTCTTGTTTCTTCTTGAAGGTAGTCAGTTCTTAGCCTGTCAACTTAGGGAGTTTAGATCTCGCACTTATTCCTTGAACAAATGACTCCCATGAGTTTGGTAGGCCTCCTAGTGCAATTAGAGTTAACTCTTTGCTATCAATCTGATATCCAATTGGGGATAATTGATCCCTTAGTTCAATAATCCTCATGAAGTATGAAATATTCCCCATTAATTTTTTCCCAAAATTAACATTCAAATCAGCAACCAAACACTGATTAGCGTTAGCTCCAAAATGTAAACCAGCAAAGAAGATAACTCTAACCAAGAATGTTCACCAAGATCCCAATGTGGGCGAGGTGATAGCATATGGTCAGAGGATCATTAGGCATAAACAGAGCTGAAAGTACAATTCATCTGCTGATGCAGGCATCCACAAGCAGTGGGGATACTCCACTTATTCAGTGGGTGAGATTATTACATTATTAAAGGCGGCAAGCCAACCATTTAAATCCTCACTTCCACTTATTAACGTGGGGGGAATACAGTCCACACAACCACTTATTTAGTGGGGGGAAACTTACAATTAAGAAAGATGATTATTTAAACTCAACCACTCAATCGTGGGAGTATGAAATTTAAACTAATTGCAGCAAATAAAATAAATAGCTGTTAGTACTACTAATCAGCTTTACAATGAATTAAACAGCTGCAAATAAGAAAGATATGCTTCCAAATCAATCAATGGTTAGAGTAACACTTCCTCTAACTCTTACAATACAATAATGATATAGAAATGAAGCTCAAACCAGCATTATATCAAAAACTAACAAGTCTGATCAGAAATAGAGAATACAGAAAATTAGACCAGCAAACTGTACATCAATGAAATGCACATAACTTTATCAATTTACCTCCAAATTGAGTGAAATCAATTGCAATGAACCTCTGGAGGATAGGCGCCCATGTCATGATGATGAAACAGCTTCAAAAAGCAACCATTAATTTACTTGCACAATTCCCAATGCTCCCAGCATGGTACGACTCTTGAGAAGGGCGATTTAGCAAATAAAAATCAAAGACTTGGAAATAAATTCCAATCTCTTGTGGAAGGGGTCGCCTTGGGTCTAGAACCACTTTTCAAACATACCCAGAATGATATTTAATTTGCTCAAAAAGCTGTTAACAAAAAACACTTTCAGCTGTAGACAAACCAGCAACTCCAAAATAATAAAAACTCTCAAAATTCTTCAAATTAAATTCTGATCTTTTGTGGGAAGGGGTGCCCATGTACTAGGAATCAATTTCTTCAATACCCAGAAGCACATAAAAAATATACAAAACGCTGTTAATGAAAACCTCCTTCAACCATGATATGACCAGCAAACACAATTCGGAAAATTATTATCAAAAACTACAAAATCTTCAACTTTGAAACTCAATGTCCACTTCTGGATGAAGCACACTCTCAATCCACCATCTAGGGAACCATAGTTTCAGGCCCGAAGAATGGAGTCAAATTGCTAAGCTTTCCCTTAGCCGGATTCTGGATTTCAAACTAGCAGCATAACTTTACAATATTTCCAAAAATGATCAGCTCTACAAACAGCAGCAATATATAAGCTTCAATTGGCAAATGAAGCAACAAGAGACTCTTCAAATTCCAAGAAGTTGAATCACTTCAACTTCCAAAAGGGATGCCACTTTAAGCATTTCACTTTTTGAAATAATAAAATATTAATCAACCTCTTTTAGGCATCCAACTTCACTTTGCAACAATAAAGCATTTAATAATTCATTAAATGCACCATTGACCCCTTAATGACCCCCTTTTAAAAACAACATGAAGTGATCATTCCTAGGCGTGGGGGTACAACTGAGAAACATAAAAATGACTAAATATAAAACTTAATCCATGGAGATAACCAAAGCCAAACTGAAACTGAAGGATAGCAAAATGACTTGAACTGAATTGCTGATGATGCTACTGCCAAAATTAGACTTACTAAAAATAACCAACTGCTATAAATAGTAAGTTCACATCAAAACAACAGAAAGCCAAACTGAACATTGAATTGCAAAGGATTGAACTGCTGCTAGACAGATACTGCCAAAAGATAGACTTGCTAAAAATAGTGAACTGCTATAAATAGTAAGTTTGCACAACAACCTCAGAACGCCAATTGAGCAGTATCTGAAAGAGGAAACCCTAATTTTCTGCCTCAGCTTAGCCTACGGATTTCCGGAAATAGGCTAAATCCAAATGAAGAGCGTATGACCAAAATGGGGACATTACAAAGTATGCATTAATGGACTCTCCTTTGTTTATTTGTGCATTGTTGATTTGCCTTTTTAATGCAAGAGTCCCGCAGGTGTTGTTAATCTCATAGGTACTCTCAAGAGATTTGTACATATGGTATGCAGTTTCATGTTTTGCTAAGATAGGCACTATATGATCCCTAACTGCATCTACTAGAATTTTCATGGCCTTTTCATTGTTTTCAACCCATTGAGTTTTCTCAGGTTCAGCCTCTGGTTCCTTTTTATTTTCTTTCACAAGTGAGTCTAGTTTATTCTCTCTAAGGATCATCATGATTCTAAATTTCCATGATGTGAAGTTGTCTGCTCCTGCAAGGCGATCTTCAAATCTGATCACACTTGACATTATGAAGAATGTGATGTGAATTCGATTTTAGAAAATACGAATTTTCTAGAGCAAACTGATTTTAGATTTGTTTTGGATTCACACAACTTGGCTCTGATACCATATAAATGTAAACAAATCTTCAATCAAATTGGGAGACTAAGGGACTTATGAAAATTCTAAGTGTAAAAATACTACTCAAACTTCTATGTTCAGATTTTCAATTTCCAGATTTGAATTTCTTATTTTGAATGTGTTGATTGCAGAACATTATTCGATTTCTATGCTTGCATATCAAAGAAGGATCAGCCATAAATAAGAGAGGAGACCCACCCCTAAGAGGCACGTCCACTCATGGGACGTGTCCCTTAGGGCGCGGCTTATGATAAAGTCGTTTATCATTGTTTAGTATAACTCATATATACCCTTCTACAAGGTGGCGGATAAGTAAGTAAATTCCGATTAATGAAACGCAAAATATAACATCATATTTATAATTCGAATTTTATATGTATGCTCATAAATTCGATTAAATGTTTTTCCAGAAATATTTCAATATAAATGATAAACTTTGATCAAGTATGAATGACAATGATGCTTACAGCAATCATCATTCATATCTGACCGAAGCTATCATTCATTAACAATCCTGAAACAGATGGTCAAACAGAAAGGGTAAACCAGATTTTAGAAGACCTCCTTAGAATGTACTGTATGAATCAGCAATATAAGTGGATAGAATACTTACCCTTAGTAGAATTCGCTTATAACAACTCGTATCAATCAGCTATTAAAATGGCACCTTTTGAAGCACTCTATGGCAGAAAATACAAAACACCGATCAGTTGGAACAGGATGGAGGACAAGATCATTTTAGGACCTGAAATGCTTCAAGAAATGGAAGAACAAGTAAAGTTAATCAAACAAAGGCTAAAGGAAGCTAATGATCGACAAAAAAGCTACGCTGATGCAAAACGAACCCCTAGGCAGTTTGTGGTGGGAGAGAAAGTTCTCTTGCAAGTGAAACCGCATAAAAAGCTCTATCAAATTTGGAAAAACTTCTAAACTAGCCCCAAGAAATGTGGGACCTTTTGAAGTTCTAGAAGTTATCAATCCAGTAGCATACAGAATTGCTCTACCTTCGGCTCTCGCCAGATTGCACAATGTGTTTCATGTCTCCTATCTTAAGAAGTATTATGCAGACTTTGATCATATGATTGACTGGAATTCTTTGCAGGTGCAGGACCCTGGGGTGATCACAATAGAGCCACTCAGAGTGCTTCAGGTACATAAGTTGTGCTTACGTAACCACAAGGTGGTACAATGCAAGGTCTAGTGGGACCAGTACTCAGAAGAAAATGCCACCTGGGAGGATGTGATGTCCCCATCAGAAAAGAATATGTAAAGATAAGTATATATTTCATTCTAATAGATATACGCACTTAGATAGAGTAATCATTATAGAATATTCTCATTTAAATTATATGTATAATCGTGACTAATCTGGGTGCCGTTGGTGACAAATTAAAAGGAGAGACCATGGTTTTGCTTGAGGACAAGCAAATTCGGGAAGGGAGGACTGTCATGTCCCCGAAATGACATGCCCTTGAAATGACAAAATAATACCAAAATAAAAAATAATGCAATTAAATAAATATCCAGAATATAAATACAAGTAATCTCAAATTAAATATTACCATTATAATTATAATTATCCAAGGATAATATTATAATTATAATACTCAAATATAAAATATAAATATTAATACTATTATAATTATAATATTCATATATAACATTAAGACACCAAAATAATACCAAAATCAAATAAATATCAAATTATTATAATTATCTCAGATAGAATTATAATTATAATATAATATAAATTAACATTATTTGTTATAACAAATATTGAAAGAAATTAAATAAATATTAAATATATATAAATTAAGGGGCAATGTAATATTGGGATGTGTCTCTTGGGCAAAGCGGATATATAAGGTTAAAGACCAAAAGCAAGAAAGCATCGAAGAAGTATGAGGAAGAATCAGAATAGAGAATAGGGGAAATTGATGGTAGGACAAGGGACATTACAATTTGAAAGATATTCATAATTGTGCAGTTGTTAAATGGCAAGTCAAATAAAAGACGAATTTAGAGAAGGGACGAATTCTACAGAAAACTGGACTATCAATATTTTATCTGCCCTAAATACTTTGCGGATGGTGAGGTTTTGATATATGTTCGCGGAAATATATTAAGTTTCATCGCATATACTCCAGGGCCGAAGGATTTGATTGTATTTGAGGAAGGTGTCATAATATTTGAGGAAGGCGTCTTATTGTTCCAAGAAGTCTACCGCCAAAGACAAGTAAGAATAAGACAAATTCTGACAAGCAAATATCAATAGAAGCATTCGATAATATATCTAGCATCCGGTCTTATAAGCAAGATACGGGAGCTGCTACGGGAAAAGACAAATTCCCAACAAAAGGTGAATCCAAGAATAAACAAGGCCGCTTAAATACGAAGTTGTGGATAGAGGCGGAAATACAAGTAGCCACATTAATGGCATCTTGGCGCAACTTCCAGCAACCAAGGAGACGTCATTGAGGTGTTTCGATATTTGAAAGAGTTCCTGCACAGTTCGATTCTGAGATTGGAGCTCTTCTTTCTAAACGATGTGTACCAAGGAAGTTCGCCATTTCTTCAGACGTAGCCAGCAAGACAGAGAGCTCGCACTGAGAGGCTAGGTTCATCATATCTTCGCTTTACAAACACTATAATAGTTGCAATTGAATCGATAGAATTTAGCATATTGAATACTTGCGTTTAACTTGCTCTTCATATGTTAAATATCCAATCTACTGCGGATTAAGGTTGTAAACTGATTGGAGTCTTTCATTGCAATGTTATTTGGAGTCGGGAAGTTTTGCACATGAGGGGTGTAACAGAATGTATTGTTGTAGCTGAACATTTGCATTCATTGTAATACTTCAAATCATCTATATTCATTGGCAAGCAATGTTTAAAGAGTGCAGTTAATATATAACTAGTCCAGTTGAGTTGGTTGGTATATTTTTGGCAAAAACACCTCTTAGCTGTGGCAGCATGTTTGCAGGAACTTCAGTTACATATGCCTTGCATTTCCATTGAAGTTCTCTTGCAGTCTTAGACATCTTTTTATGCACTTCATCAACATCAATCAAGAGAAAACCCAAATAAACACATCAAACAGCAAGTTGAAAGGTTGAAGGATAAGTGTTTGACGAAATGTACAGTTGCTGGAACTGAGAATTTATAGTCAAATCACCAAGGGACATTACAGAGGATTATGATGAAATCCTTCAAAAGTTACCTTATCTGTTTAAAAACAATTAAGAACTCTATATATAATTATGATTTTAGACTTGGATTTATAAATAAATAATCATCGGGGGCGATGATTCTTAAGGGGAGAAGTATGTTACATCCCCTCTATCTTGAACATGATTTTGGCAATGAAATTATGATCGTTTTGTTAGTTGTGAGTAACTGCTTTTCATGAGAATGTGAAATTGAGGAAAGAATAATTAGTTTATATGTTGTAACTGCATATGTGAATGATTTTCTTATATATGCGAAAATATATGTGATGATGAGTATATATTTAAATATACATATATATGTCAACAATGGTCTAACCCTATTCTTTTTGACAAGTGGTTGCAGGATCGTCAACACCCGAGGGAAAGGGAACTATCATCAAGGAGAGGTCGTGGTTAACAAAGGATCAAAATTATCATCCAACCATGAGTCGGTGTAAGATGGTTGTTTTTAAGTCATAACCTTGGTCATATCTTATTTAATTAAATAATTATCCAAACAAGTCAATCTAAATTGTGCCTTATCTTATATCTCTTGGAGTCTTATATTTCATCTTGTGCGCACCTTGGGAGTTTTTAATCATAAAATATTTAAGATAAAATTTAAAAGACAATCTCCTAGCCGATGGATGAATATTAACTTTAATTAAGGAGAATCTAGCTGGGTGTCGTTGCAGTGGGAGGTGGTAACTCTCCGCCACCTTACCATCTCTCTAGTGAAACATCCACAAGAGAAACTCAAGAAGCCACGCACTCAGTGAAATCTTGGAGACTCGAGCGTTGAAGAGCTCTCTCTCTTTTAACCGGCATTCGATCTCTCTCCTTTCTTTCTTCTTCACTCTTTCATTCGCATTTTGGTTGATACTTTCTTCCTTTCATTCATATCGAGTCAATCACTAAAAACTCTTCCATTCTGAGTCATGCTAAAAACTTCATTCTTTTCTCTCTTTCATCATCGTATGATTATAGGGTGCAACCTTGCTTAATCAAAGGATAAACGTTCTACTGGCTCAAGTATCTCTGCGGCAGCTTAGGCCGTGCGTTCTTGTTTCTCTCACTTTGTTAGAAGAACATCATTTCGTTACCTCCAATCAGAGAGGCAACTCTAGATGTCGAAGCAGATAGCAATTTAGAGGTAGAAAGTCTTAAAGAAATTGTCAAGCGCCAATCAAATTGTCAAGCAAGTTATCAGCATCATTTTCTGATAACGCTTATCATCGAAGAGTTTAATTTGATTTGTTAGTCATCTTTTGAGAAGTATAATTGGTGTATATTTAGTCTTGTTGAATCTCAAAGATTCAGCTCTTGCTTATTTCCAGAACAAGCTCGATAGTAGACTTTTCTTGATGATTTTGTGTAGTTATTGTCCTTGCTTTAGAGTCACTCTTCTGTCCTCAAATCTGAACTTGAACTTGGGTCCAAGTCTGCATCTAATACTCTGTGGTCTAATCAGCTAAAGTCTTAGCCGTAGTTTTCTTTCCACTCTGTTCTTGGAATTCTGAATTGAACCCGTGTCTCTCTCTCTCATTTCAATTCAAGACCATTAAATCTGGAGAAACTTTCATGGAGGACAAGTCCTTTTCTTTCCTCTTAATGTGTTAATGTAAACTGATTGTCCTTTAAAGAAGTCAATTGATAAGGAGCCAAGTCTCTCTTTAAATGCCTATTATAAAATTGCTAAACCTTGAATCAAGAAGAAAGATTTGGAAACAAGACATTGTAATATAAAACCTTGAACCAAGTGTTATCATGTCGAGCAAGGGTGAGAGTGTTGACGGTATAGGTGTGCCATTAATACTAAAATCCTTGGCCAAGGTACGATGCTAGATTAAGCATTTGTTAGCTATCAAGAACCAGATATACCACTGGTCAAAGTGATCTTTCTAGTTAGGGGTTACCTATAGTGAAGGATCGACCAGGTGGTATAGCTCCTTGACACCAAGCTCAGAGGCATGATGATATTATGTGATCCTTTGTTGATTACCCTCGTGAAGGGTCGGGTTTCTTCAGTTGAAGAAACACGGGAGACTAGTAGGTCTTCGGTTGGGCGGAAAAGCCCTTGATGATATTTCTTTTTCCCTTGGAAACAGAAGAGTCTTGAGCAGCATTCCAGTAAGAAGCCTTCAGACTATACTTTCTTGTAACACTTTCTCTCTCTTAATTTCAGTTATAATTACTTAAGCATGTTTATTTCATAGTTGTAATAAATGCTCTTACATTTTGAAAGTAAAGAAAAGTAAGTTTTTGTTCTACTGTATTTTCAGTTATATGAAATTAGTTAGTTGTTTCCTTTTCAGCTGAAACGGAAATTTTAAAAGTTAGTTCAGGAATTAAATATGATGTAATTATTTAAAATTGTCTATCTTTTCTGTTCTAATTGCAAAGGAAACTGTAGCATGAAAACTAGTTCGTTACATTTCAGTTGAAACTAATAGTTAGATTACATTTTTAAACTGTAGATCAGTTAGAGTATTACACTCCACATCAATCGCATTTGAGTTCATTTTGGGCCAGCAACATCCATTGTATCTAACCACAACCTTCGGTTTTTTAGCACATTTTGGCAATCCTTGTGGGAGAGATTGGATACTGTAATGTCCCCGTTTTTAGCTCTTCACTTTTCAGTGATTGGTAGCCTATTCCCAGTGTGTTGTCGGCTAGTCAGTGGCAGAATTAGAGTTTTCGGCTGTTTGATGGGTTCTTTTGAAGATTCAGGGTTTTACTTGTTGGAGTTTGGGTGTTTGGATTCTGGATTCCTTCTGGGTTTTCAGAAAACTTCGCAATGGTGTCGCATGCATTGCATTCTGAGCAACTTCTTGAATTTACTATTTTTAGTAAATTCTATTTTTAGCAGTGGTCCAGTTAGCATCAACTCGGCAGGCTTTCCTCTTCTGGCAATTCATTGGGTAATTGTCATGTCCCCATCCCTGAGTAAAGGCTTACCCGGTGGTAGCCCGAGGATTGTATCATTTTACGATCCTCGTGAGGTAGCCGGGAGTGTTGAGAGGATCGCACAGCGGTTGCTTTCGGTGTTGGTTAGCTCGGTTCGCGGTGTGTCGAGGTTGGGCCTTAGCGAAGTCTTCGAAGAAATCTTTTTAGAGAGAACTTTCTATTTTTTAGAAAGTTAGCAGGTGAACCAGGCTGCTATTTAGGGCGGGCTTTTGGTCTTGATGATTGCTTCGGTCGACCGGTTAGGTAATTGTTGTTTGATTTGACGGAGAAATAAGGAGTAATTATTGAGTTATGAAATATTTAATAATTTGACTTTGTTATAAAGTCACTTTATTGAAATATTAAAATATTTAATTATTTGGCTAAGTTATAAAGTATTTAATTATACTTTATATTATATTATTAAAATGTGGTTTAATGAGTATTTAATGCTCATTAAAAAGGGACGCCAATAATTAAATAAATTCTCCTAAGTCCAAAGTGAAAATTAAATCATTAATTTAAATGATTATTTTAATGGAGAATTAGGTCGAACTTTTCATAGAAGAATATATTGTTCTTCCCAAGGCAAAATGGAACTATCAAGTTTATTATTCAATTTTGTCTTCTGAGCATCTGAGCTTTGGAGTTTGCAAACCCTAGGGTTTCTGGCAAACATCGTTTCTGGAGAACGTAACCTCTTCAGAGATCAGGCATACTGAGGCTGTGAGATACCAGCTGAAGATTGCACGTGGTGATTTCATCCAGAAGTCACAGATTGAGCATAATCAGTTAATCAGACAGAGATTCATCGAGTTCAGCAGAGATATTTACCACCTTTCAGAGGCGACTTCATCCATCATCATCCATCATTGTTTTGGCACAAATTTCAAAAAGCCGTACATTATTCATTATTGCTGCAGACTGGCCGTACTGTACCTGCAGGCCGTACTTCATTCTCTTCAGAGGTTTTCCTTCCGGCATTCAGTTCCCAGCTTCCAGCTTGAGGCGTTGGTCTTGTATTGGACATTTACTGGAGATTTGGCATCAAATTCAGAGACTGGAGATTTGTACTTTCCTGGCCGTACTCAGCATTTATTGCTGCAGCCGCCACTACAGAAAAACCAGGTTTTTCATTAATAATTTCTCTGTCTTTCATCTCTGGCTTCATCTATGTTATTGTAATTGCTCTGGACATTGAATATATTGAGTCGCCTATCTTATTTGAGCATAAATTGCCAGTTTGGAATTTATTTAGATTTTATATGAATTTCTTAGAAAAATCGCAGCTATTCTTTTTTGTCAAAAAAATCTCAAAACACACAAAAACACAAAATTTGCAAAAAATCTCAAAACACCAGTTAGGGTTTGAAATCGAGAACCACCAGGGTTCTGACAGTGGTATCAGAGCACAGATCTCCTGCCATCCTGTGCTTTTTCAGTGATTATTCAGAATACAATGCATTTCTGGGTTGCCTTTTATGAACCAAGACATTATTCAGTATACCAGAGGTATAGGGACAGGCAAAGACGAAGACTGGACAGGTCCTCCGATTCCAGAGGGTCAGACAGTATCAGGAGTGCTTGGTTTTCACAGATCCAGTTCAGACGGCAGTGAAAACAGTGTTGCAACCCTAATGGCAGATCGTGAGACTTCCTCAGAGACTCGCAGGGATCCAGGGAAGGCACATGCAGAGGGTGACATTACTGATGAGGAGTTTAGACGGAGACACGACAACATGATGGATATGATGTCGCAGTTGATGGGTACTATTAGGCAGTGTACGCCCACACAGCCTCATTTCATACAGATTGGACAGACGAGCGGGACCACTCCAGTGGATCAGCCATTGGCATCAGCTCCTAGGCAGCCGTTACCGATCTATCAGGAGCGTAGGCCAGGCCAGCCTACTTTCTTACCCAGAGATACTCCACCTCAGACTCCAGGGGCAGAGCATCAGGTGCATCATCAGGACTTCCAGCCACAGAACGGCATGTCGGTGGCAGACTTGACGAGATTTCATGGCGAGTACATGTCTTTAGCGCCTGAGATCCGGCAGGCACTTACGTTTCATGAGTTTATAGATGTCTATAAACCCAGAGGAGGAGGTAGATTTGATCGTAGACCCCCACAGCATCAGCAGCAGCAGCCACAGGTGAATAGAGATTTACAATATGCTGTGAGCAAGATTACACTGCCATATTTTGATGGGTCAGAGAAGACATCAGCTAGGTCATGGGTCCAGAAATTGGACAACTATCTGTCACTTAGACCTATGCAGGAGGATGAGGCAATTAAATTTGCCACTTTACATCTGGACGGAGTGGCGCATGATTGGTGGCACCACGACATGTACACATTAGGCCATCATGCGGTTAATACCTATCAGGAGTTCACGAGCAGATTGATAGAAAGATTTGATAGGAAGGATCCAGAGTTGTATTTCAGAGAGTTGGCTCAGCTCAGACAGACTGGTAGTCTGGAAGCATACATTGGCGAGTTTCAGAGAGTGGCAGTCATGGTGACTGGCATTTCAGAGAGGAGACTCATTATATTATTTGTTGAGGGTTTGACAGAACCCATGAGAGGTTGGGTCAAGGCTTTTGACCCTCCCACACTTCAGGAGGCCATGCGGAAGGCACGCAGCATGGAACTTGCCGCACCTCGCAGCAAGTTCAATTCAGGGTCCACTCCATACACGAGACCCAACAGACCTTTTGATAGGAACAATGACAGAAATAGACCCTTTGACAGGAGGAAGGATCAACAGGATCCTAAGAGACAGAATGCACCCCCGTTTGACAGAGAAACCTTGAACGAATTACGTAAGAAGAAGTTGTGTTTTGGTGCAAGGCACCCTATGATGAAAAACACATATGCCCACTTCGTCCGAAAGTCAAAAATAACCAAATGGAGTGGTATTATGAGGGCGAAGAGCAATCTGATCTGTCAGACCAGCAAGCTGATTCCGAGCCTTCAGATGATGAGAAGTCCGAAAATGAGAATGAACATGAAGGTGGAAGGAAGCTACAGGAAGCCCATTTGACTAGTCTTCAGAGAGATGGTTCATTTCGACTCCGTGGGCTCTTAGCAGGTCAGAAGGTGATTACTTTGTTGGATACGGGTGCGACACATAATTTTATTGATGCACGTCTAGTGGAGAGACGTGGTATCCAGACAGAGGCCTTCGAGGGTATCCGAGTCAAGGTAGCTGACGGATACACGCTCAGGTGCGACAGGAAGATTACTGATCTGCCGATGAGATTGAACAACTATGAATTCAAGACTGAATTCTATGTTGTTAATATGGGTGATACAGATGTGGTACTAGGGATGGCATGGTTACATGATTTGGGTGAGTTCACGCTCAACCTACGGGACATGGAGATGAAATTTAAGGTTGACGGAAGACCACATGTCATCAAGGCAATACGGGACAGTAATCTTAGGATGGTTTCATTCCGGCGGATGGAGAGGCTCATTCGTCATGATATGGTTGACTGGGCGGCTGAGTGCATGTTGATGCCAGCCCAGCAGGAGCCGCAGAAGGGTGAGTACCACCCTGACATACAGATTCTGAGGACTAAACACTCCAAAGTGTTTAGTGATATTCCACCTGGTAGGCCTCCAGATAGAGGTACCGAGCACATTATTGAGTTGGAGGAGGGCGCAAAGCCCGTTATGATTACTCCCTACCGACATCCGAAACGACTCAAAGATGAAATAGAAAAGACCATTAATGAGTTGTTGGCTATGGGTCATATCAGACCTAGCAAATCCCCTTTTGCTTCATCGGTTGTATTGGTGAAGAAGAAGGATGGATCCCTTCGGATGTGCATCGATTACAGGCAGCTCAACAAAAGAACCATCAAGAATAGGTACCCCATTCCGCGCATTGATGAGCTGATAGATGAGTTGCATGGTGCAGTCTTCTTTACGAAGATTGATTTGAGATCAGGGTACCAGCAGATTCAGATGAGGGAGCAGGATATTGAGAAAACCGGGCTTCCTGTCATTGCGGTCACTCGAAGTTCTTGGTTATGCCCTTCTGCTAATCCAATGCACCTGCCACCTTCAGCAACTAAGTGAACAGTGGTTTTCGCTAAGGCTCTGAGGAGATTTGTGTTAGTCTCTTCACTCCACATTTTGGTTTATAGCAGTCGCGAGGAGACCGGGCTCCATTTGGGACACGTCAGCCTTGGGTGGTATCTTGAAGGTGATGAGTCTTTCTATGCTAAGGAATCCAGCGCGAAATTTGGCATGGAGGAGTTGTTATATCCAGCACATCATCATTAAGGGAGTGAGTATGGACTCTAAAGGTCCGAGCTTATTGTTGATCGGGTTCGTATTCGAACCCACGTTCGGTCAGCCACAAAAGTATCTCATGAGACGAGTTAGCTGTTCTCACGTCAATACCGCGACCCCTTACGCACTTGATCTAAGAAGGGCTTTCAAAGGTCACCACGCTAGGAGTGCTTTGACAAGTTTAAGGTGATCATGACTTCATGTCCTGTGCTAGCATTGCCTGACTTTTCGAAGTCATTTGATTTATTCTGTGATGCTTCAGGAGAGGGCATTGGTGCCGTTTTGATGCAGGAGCGTCATCCGATTGCATTTGAGAGCAGGAAACTCAGGGGTCCTGAGAGATTTTATAGCATTTACGACAAGGAGATGTTAGCCATTATGCATGCATTGGCTAAGTTTAGGCAGTACTTGGTAGGCAGCAAATTCAGTGTTCGTATAGATCATAACAGCCTAAAACATTTCCTTGGACAGCGAGACTTGAACGAGAGGCAGCAGAAATGGGTCAGTAAACTGCAGTCATATGACTTCGACATTACTTTCATTAAGGGGAAGCAGAATATAGTAGCTGACGCCTTGTCTCGTAGACCCCAGTTGAATGCCTTAGCACAGATTACAGAGGATTGGAGGCATCGGATCATTGCAGAGTATGCTAAGAACCCATGGGCTTCTAGCATCGTTGACAGGACAGAGCAGGACGACAGGTATACAGTTGTAGATGACTTGATCATTTACAAGGGGCGGATTCTCTTGGTTCCTGACTCTGAGTTACGGACTACAGTTTTGAGAGCCTTTCACGACCTTCCTATGGCGGGCCATCCTGGATACTACAAGACTTACAAAATGGTTCGGGAACGGTTTACTTGGAAAGGGCTGAAAACTGATGTTTTGCAGTATGTCCGTGAGTGTTCTGTGTGCCAACAGAACAAGCAGGAGCACACCTATCCTGCTGGATTACTCCAGCCACTTCCGATCCCTGACAGGAAGTGGGAGTGTTTATCTATGGACTTTATCACGGGTTTGCCGAAAGCCCAGGGTAAAGATTGCATTTATGTAGTGGTCGATCGGTTGACTAAGTACGCCCACTTTTTCCCGATTACGACTACTTTCACAGCATCGCAGACTGCAGAGTTGTTCTTCAGGGAGGTTTTCCGATTGCATGGATTGCCTCGGACGATAGTCAGCGATAGAGACAGCCGGTTCATGAGCAACTTTTGGCAGGAGTTGTTCAGACTTTGTGGGACCGAGCTGACACCGAGTACCAGCTACCATCCGCAGACCGATGGACAGACAGAGATTGTCAATAAGCGGGTGGAAGGCTATTTGCGTAATTATATAGCTGGTCAGCAGAGAGCTTGGGTGAGGTGGATTTACTTGTGCGAGTATTGTTATAACTCGACTCACCATATGACGATACAGATGACCCCCTTCATGGCATTGTACGGGTATGAGGCGCCCAATCTTCTGGATTTGATTTTGAGCGATAGCAGAGTGCCGAGTGCAGGTGATATGATGCTGAGTCAGCAGGACATCTTGAGGTCTCTCCGAGACAATATCCAGCAGGCACAGAATCAGCATAAGCAGTATGCTGATCAGAAGAGGGTTGAGCGCAGTTTTGAGGTGGGTGATATGGTGTACCTCATGTTGCAGCCTCGCATCGCCGGGCCTACTCGCTGTGAAGAGTGGGGCGAAACCAAAACCCCGCTACTGGCGGTCCTTTTACTCTCGTGTTGTCGACGAAAGTGGGCTTAGGTTGTTATGAGTTGGACTTGCCACCGATAGCAAGGTCCATAATGTATTTCACGCTTCTCACTGGCAAAGGCATTGGGGTCACATGTTGTTCCATCTCCGCTTTACACCCCTTGACGCACGGTAAGGAAATCGATACCAGTACCCGAGGCCATCCTCGAGATGAGAGAGAGACACCTTCGAAGGCAGGTGATCAGGGAATATCTGATCAAGTGGAGAGATTTTCCAGTTGAGGATGCTACGTGGGAGTCAGAGGAGATTTTACAACATTCAGAGTTGAGATTGCTTGAGGACAAGCAATTTCAGGGAGGGCTGGACTGCCATGTCCCCATCCTAGTCACATTACCGGTGACGAGGTTAAGCCTATCATTTGATCCCTCGAGGTCGACAGAGGTTCAGAGGATCCTTTTGGCAGCTTGCTCGTTGGTTATTGGGGCTCCACTTGCGGTGTCGTTTGGGCTCCTCTAATCTTCCGTAGAGTCTTTCAGAGAACTCTCTACTTTTAGGAAAGTTAGGTCGTGACTAAGTCGCTATTTCTGTGGCACCCGTGGAGGATTTAGGCCTGATTCTAATCTCTGCTCAAGAATTGTTTGATTTGATCGGAGAAATAAGGAGTAATTATCGAAGTTATTAAATATTTAATAATTTGACTTTATTATAAAGTCACTTTATTGAAATATTAAAATATTTAATTATTTGGCTAAGTTATAAAGTATTTAATTATACTTTATATTATATTATTAAAAGGTGATTTAATGAGTATTTAATGCTCATTAAAAAGGGACGCCAATAATTAAATAAATTCTCCTAAGTCCAAAGTGAAAATTAAATCATTAATTTAAATGATTATTTTAATGGAGAATTAGGTCGAACTTTTCAAAGAAGAATATATTGTTCTTCCCAAGGCAAAATCGAACTATCAAGTTTATTATTCAATTTTGTCTTCTGAGCATCTGAGCTTTGGAGTTTGCAAACCCTAGGGTTTCTGGCAAACATCGTTTCTGGAGAACGTAACCTCTTCAGAGATCAGGCATACTGAGGCTGTGAGATACCAGCTGAAGATTGCACTTGGTGATTTCATCCAGAAGTCACAGATTGAGCTTAATCATTTAATCAGACAGAGATTCATCAGTATTCAGCAGAGATTATTCATCTAGCAGTCAAGGCGCACTTTTCAGAGGACATTCATTTGAGATTGGGCACAATTTCCAAAGGCCGTACATTATTAATTATTGCTGCAGACTGGCCGTACTGTACCTGCAGGCCGTACTTCATTTTCTTCAGAGGTTTTCCTTCTGGCATTCAGTTTCCAGCTTCCAGCTTGAGGCGTTGGTCTTGTATTGGACATTTACTGGAGATTTGGCATCGAATTCAGAGACTAGAGATTTGTACTTGCCTGGCCGTACTCAGCATTTATTGCTGCAGCCGCCACTACAGAAAACCAGGTTTTTCATTAATAATTTCTCTGTCTTTCATCTCTGGCTTCATCTATGTTATTGTAATTGCTCTGGATATTGAATATATTGAGTCGCCTATCATATTTGAGCATAAATTGCCAGTTTGGAATTTATTTAGATTTTATATGAATTTCTTAGAAAAATCGCAGCTATTCATTTTTTGTCAAAAAATCTCAAAATACACAAAAACACAAAACTTGCAAAAAAATCTCAAAACATCAGTTAGGGTTTGAAATCGAACCACCGTGGTTCGGGACATTCTATACTTGGAGGATCTTACATCTAAGATCCTCCATTTTTTAGTTGGCTTACTTATCCTTTTAAGGCTAACAGGAATGCAAAATAAAGCTGGCATAGGAATGTGTTTTACATATTACAAGTTTAGTTGAGATCTTATTTAATGTGTGGGATTCTTCATGCTACAAGCAATTGTTCCATTTCCCATAAATAAAGAGATGCCTGGGAAAAATATATATATACCCTAAAGCAATTTGACAAGAAATTTCAAATTTGAATGACTGTAATTGGACTTGGGAGAAGAGCAAAAACACAATGTCAGAAATCCCTAGTTGGACAATCTGAAGTAAATAAATGACTTACTTTATGGTCTACTTCAATGATATACACCACTTTATATCAAATATAATGTTTACTTCAAGGTCAAACCATAAATTTATAATACATACTTTTCAATAAAATACAGAAGAATTGTAAAATACATCTGACACAGAACCAGAATATATAAACAACTAGAAGAGAAGAATCAAAATGAGATCAGACACTCACCTTGACTTGGCTTCATTTGAAGAGAGCAAAGCCCGAGCATTTTTTGAACAGACAAATGACAACATCTCTTCAAAACCTTCAAAAGTGGAAAGCCGTGTAGGTGAAGGCATACAAAACGAATTAAAAACATTTGCAGTGACACATGCCACACTTTTCTTTAAAAGACATATCCCTTCCTCCAGGTCTGTACGTGTCTCGATTGAATGTAGAGAACTGCTGCCATACTTGAAGCTGCTACCAGTAGCACCATCCGGATGTGTCCTTCCTGATGGCTCTATAGATGCCACACCATAATCGCTAGAACTTTTTTCAGACCAAGAATTGCCTTGACTGGAAATAGAGCCAATTTGGAGTGGAATAAAAAGGGGATGCTCTTTACTGCAGAATGCACTAGTAAGAATATTATCTACCATAAGTTTGTTAAAGGTAACCATCTCTTGCACAAAAACCAATACCTTCTAGAAGCTGGCCGAGAATTCCAGTAAGAAGCTCTTTGCCATACACGTGAACATGAACCCTGAGAGCACCATCCATCATACTCATAATGGTGAAAAAGGAAGCAGAATATATATAAATTTCTGAGCCAGCAAATTCTGGTATAAGCTTAGAAAAAAAATTAACTCCCCTGAGTACTATTTTTTTTAATAAGCAATCTGATGATTCAAACTTGATCAAGGCAAAAATATTAATAACATCAGAACTTACAGCAAACCCAGAAGTCAGAAGCAAAGGTGCATATAGGTAACGAACGACGAGGTTTAAAAGCTGCAACATATACCTGCGAGTACAGTCAGTCTATCAAAAAGCATATACATTGCACAGACCAGATTCATATGGCAGATAAGACTCTGTCATTAATTCAAGCAACATATAAATACTATGTTCCACGGCCTGTCGGGGACGAGGATGGGGGGACGGCAGGGGACGTGTTTCCAGGACATTTCCTAAGGGGTAATTTTTAGGGGACAGCAGGGGACGGCGACATACAAAATACATATATATATATGTATATATATGATTTTTTCAAAATTTATTAATATATTAGAGAGAGAGAGAGGGAAAGAGAGATAGATATGTCAATAAATTAATAATTGATAACAACAATATCAATATGTAAGTAAATTGCGAGAGTAGTACTATAACAGCATAAGAAATGTCATTAAAGCATTATAAAATTTATCACAGCAGTATCAAACATAATAAAACCATGGTCTATCAATATGAAATATCCAAATGTCTCAAACATGTATCCAGAAGTCTCAAAGTTCAAACATGAAAATCAAAATATTAAATACAACAATCTATGAAATTAAGCCTCATTCGGGCTATGAATTCCAAAGACTCAGAACTATCTGAGTCACTATCATCCTCTGGCAAGAGTGGAACTAAAAGATTTAACATTTAGTCTTTTTCAGACTTTAGCCCAAACAATTAAAACTGTTACCGATTCGCCATACCTAGCCTCCGGATACGATACGGTACGATTCGGGTACGGGATTCGGGTACGGTACGGTACGGATTCGTCCAGGATTCGTTTTTTTGACTGCGGATTCGTATCAGATTCTTCAACTCACTGCGGATTCTTCCAGGATTCGGCATGAAGAATCCGAGCCGAATCCGAGCCGAATTTCGCGTCAGTCCGAAAAAAAACGTCTTTTTTTAATCATTTTTTATTATTTTTTTGACCATATGTTGACTTCTAAACATTAAAATATTCATTGCAACCCTAATTTCGACCTCCAAACACACTAAAAAGGTAAAAACAATTTCATTTTAACAATTTGTGAAAGAAAAACGAATTTTTTTGCCTCCATTGCTGAACTTGCTCTCTTGCTTGCACAAGCTCAAACAGAGTTGAAGGCTGATCGTTGGTAGTTCAAGGTTGATTGCTGTGCTATTCCTAAGCACTTGCAAGTGTTTGCCAAGATTCAAGAAGACTGTAGAGCAAGATTTGTTCAAAAAAGGTAGGTTTCTTTGAAATTTTTTGATTTTTTTTTTACATTTTTTTTTAATGAATGTGAAAATGGACTGAGAAACAATTGATGTTGACCATGCAGCCGCCACACCTGCTGCTAAATCTTCCCATTCATACTTGCAACTTTGGCCTTTCTTGCAGCTTTTAAATTTTAAAACAAGAGAAACCTTTTTCAGTTTCAAGGACTTTGAAAACTACAAGAAACTGTTTTGAGAATTGCTTATTTGCACTAAAACAACAGTTATTTTCTGAGGAAACAAAGACTAATTGTCGTAAAACAACTCTGACTCGCTCTGTTAGAATGGTGTCATCTTCTATAAAGTTCTAAATGGAAGTTATTAAATATTTCAAGTTGAAGAACCATATTCTTTCTTAAGCAACTTTTTGTATCAGACTCTGAAATAAACTCTCAGACTGAAAATATTTCATTCCCCATGCTACAACAAGGTTGTGCACAAGAATTGATGATACCAAAGTAGGCATCAAAATGTGCCCAGGTTTAAACACAAGAACTGCTAATTTCAATAATCTTCATAGGTTTCATTCAATCTGACTGTAAAAACCTAGGAGATTCGCTTCATATGTTCCTTGCTACTTTCCCTTGGAAGCCACTCAGGGGGTAGAAAATTTGGAACACACAAAATGATGGCAATGCCAAAAACTATAACAAAGACCACCCACTATGCTTGATTTGGTGCTTGTGCGAGTGCCACGAATGCTATTTGTGGTTCTACGCAAAATGTAGCATCTAATAATGCTAGTTTGTTTGATACTGATGACCCATATGATTCAGATTGATCAATGATCAATAATGGGCCATGGCTGATTGTAAATGCTTGACATTTTATGTTTGAACTTTAATTTATAATTTTATATCATGACAATCGAGTAATCACTAATATTTTAATATTTGACTTAGTGACTATGAAAGTGGTGATGTATTTTTGCTATGTTATTAGACTATTAATATGGTGGTGTATTCTGAACTTAATTACTACCGCAAATATGTATATATTTCTGATTTTTATATGTTTTTGTATTGCCGTATCAAGCCGCATCAAATCCAAATTTTTTTTGTCAATCCTCGCACTGGATTCAAGGCATTCGCACCTAATCCAAAACGAATCGGTAACTTAGAATTAAAACATTAAACAGCTTGGTGGGGCCTCACAAGGAACTAAACCTTTAAAAAATCATTTTTTAATTGTTTTATAATATATTTTGACTTGCAGCCTGTGGGCGACGGCTAGCTGTCCCCGGTACAAGGAACTGTCCCCAATCCATCCCCAATCCATATAGGGGGTGGGGAAACGTCCCCAATCCGTCCCCAATCCATATTAGGGACGGGGAAACGTCCCCAAAGTGAAGGAAACATTTCTTGGCGTTTCCGATGGATTTTGCATTTTCGGGGACGGTAGGGGGACGTCCCCTTTGCGTCCCCTCGTCCCCGGGACGGCAGGGGATGGGGATAGGGGGTTTTGGGGCAAGGGACGCGTCCCCGTGTAAATTTTTATGTCACAGAAGCATTGCAAGGTAAGCGAAACAAAGGAACGGGCATTGATACTGACAAAGGTTTCCCATTACTTACGTATACTTTGAACAAGCAAACAAATGACATTAAAATCAAAGGATTATGCTCATGCATTATTAAATCTAGGAATTAAGATTTTCTAATTGTTCATTCTCCAAATTAAGCTATAAAACTTGTGAGAAAAGTCTGCAAAAGAAATACCTATTCATGAAATTATAGATTGTCTTCAGGATAATAAATTCAATGAGATGATTAGATAGGACAAAATTGATAAGATTCAGAAAAGTGTTTACATGCTTTGATATCATGAGCTGGAAGAGCAAAAATAATCACACTCCCAAATCTCCTCCTTTTTAACTAGGGAGAGGGGAACCCCTTTCCATGTCTCCAACAATGTGAAGCTTGACCACTCCCAAGAAGTCAAAGCTCTTTTAACAATAGTCCAAATACATGTAACTTAAAACCTAAGTTGTCAAATCGGATACAGGTATGGGTACATGGGTATGGTACGGTAGTACAGCAAAAAATAAAGGAGCCGGATTCATCCATGCAAAAAACATATAAAAATCATAAATATATACATATTTGCAACCTAAAAACAAGAATTACATTTAGATAGCACATATCATGCATATGCTAAACAAAACAACCATAAATATTATAAATTTGAAATACAATATACTGATTCATTATCGATTTGTCAAAACTTGAATGTCATGACAGATATTGTGAACTCGTTGTTCATTGATTCAATACTAAAATAATACAATACAATTAGTAATCAGCATCATATGGGTCATCATGAAGACCAACATTAGTATCATCATTGACATTAGTCGATCCAAGAAGATTAGAAGAACCACATGCAACCCCACTGCCACTTGTACTAAAAGTATGTTGGGTATCCAACTACACAAAAAGTGAAGATTGTGTACAGGGGCTATCCCCTGGGTAGGAACAATGATTTCTTCAGGGTTTTGAAAAAACAATACTGTTGATTTTCTGATGCATCCAGTGAACTGGTTGGTTACTGGAATTCGAGTGCTTCATGGTTCTTTTTTGTGGCTCTTGGGAGCCTTTCCCAGGTCAATTTAGCAACCAAAAAAAATCCTTCTTGTTTATTAATTTCCTTGATGTGTATTAAGCTCCACACAATACGTTTGTCTGGTCAAGTCACTCACACAAAAGCTACACAGCCAAAGCCAATAGCAACATGCATTTCAACTTCAAATTATGTCACAGATGACGAGCATGTTTCAGTAATTCATAGGACAATGACAAACTGCCAGCTCCATGCTTTTGACTGGCCCAATTGCCCAGCTTATGTTTTGGTTGGACACCAGGTCATCCATTTTCCATTTTAACAGCACAATCAATGGGGACAAGTTAGATTTTGGGCTCACATTCTAGAGGCATATTCCAAGAAGTAATCATATCTCATAGGACTACAATAAATCGTGATAGGGAGGTTCAAATGGACTATCAAGCCCTCACTTGGTGGCATTCCATATCCAACTTCTAGAGGCAACAAAGCAACCATAAACTGATACTTGGTTAAATTTCAATGCAACTATTCGGATGCAATTATAGCCCCAGTTATAAAGAAGGGCTATTGATACTATAACTTCCTAGACATTTAGCCAATTGGTCTAGCAATACATAGAGAAGTTCAATTTTCTCTCTATCAAGCTGGGTATAGGCCACTGGTGAGGTACTTTGCATCAAGTACATCTGGGGGTTGTTCTCTTCTCTTCAGTAGGACTTCAAGCTCTCCACCATCACTTCCTAGAGTATGCTTTCTAGATTGCTTTAAAGTTGGAAGCTAAGCAACAAAGGCACAAACAAATCCAAGTCAATCTTTTCCTTTTCAAGATAAAGATAGTCATCATCTTCATCCCCTCCAGCTCCTCTCATACTCACTCATCATGCAGGAATTGATATTCTTCAGCAAATGAGTTCATTAAGAGCTCAGCTCCTTTATTAGAAAATGAAAAACCATTCTTGCTGAGCAGACTTCACAATATTAGGATTCAAATGTTCAAATAGAACTTAATTGCACATAAGCTTGTGGGAGATCTTCAATTGCCAACTAACACATCCACATCCATACCACTTCAAGTGGGTGAAGGAGCAACATTTCACACTAATGTTCCATCACATTTACCTTTGAGCCATTCTTGGATACAGTTTATTTAATGGCATTGCCCTGGATTGCTGCAGTTTGATACTTGGGGCATAAATTCATCCTCCAAACATCATACAGCTCCATGATCATGTTTGGCTTCATTTGGATAAAGCCTTTTAACTTGAAATTCCAACTCAGTATCAATGGTATAGTCAATGTGAGCAAGCCCAAGTTATATGAAACCAATCACCAATCAAAGGGGAAAACCCATTTAAATATATATCAGCTAGAAACGAACTCTACCAACTCAGGTCAAATGATTCTCTAAGTCAGCTTTCCCAAAGAAATTCTCAAATATCATTTAGAAACACTTCAGAGTTAAAAGCCATTTACTTATTAAAATAATATTTGGTTTATTAATTTAATGGTCAATATAGTGTATTTTATTGTAATCTATTAGATTAGATCGTTTCTTCAGTTTCTTTTTAGAAACTTTGTATTTTAACAACTTTGTAAATTCTATTTCATCTCTTTTATGTTAATACATCAAATATTTTAAAATCTTCTCCGTTTCATGGTATCAAAGCGCGAAGAATTTTAATTTTTTCCTAGGCTTCTAAAATATGTTTTTTTTCTTCTGAATTCCTAGGCTTCACGTGATTTTTTTGTGCAACCTTTGTGAAGGTGAAATCGCGTTTTTCTGGGAAAAATTCATGAAGGATCTGAAGGCATCATCATTGGCGGTTTTTTTCTTTCCCTCTTTGGCGCGCATTTTCTTTTTCTCTATGAAAAGTGCGATCTTTTTTGTCTACAAATCGCGCCATTTTTTTAAGAAAACGCAGGTTTTGTTTTTAAGAAAAAAATCTCGGGATTTCTTTTTGGTAAAAGTTGTGTGATTCTGGAGCACGATTTTTTGATCGTTTTGACTACTTTGGCATGCGCACGAGGGTTCTGAAAATTGCGTTTCAAGATTTTTTAACGCTTGTTCTTTGAACTAAAAGATCTGTGACGTTTTTATTTTCTCGTTTCTCTTGAGTCGCGACTAGAAAATTTATGCACGATTTCTAAAGTGTGGTTGTTGTCTATCAAAACCCTACCTTCTTTACTCGTGGGTTTTGCATTTTCTGGGAATTAGATTTGTTTGTTGCTGCCTGGGTTTCTTTATTATGGGCGCTATTCAAACTCTCTTTTCTATGCAACTTCTTCTGGCACGTGTGCTGAGTACGGGTCTCTAAGCAGTGACTGCCTATGTGCTCAAAGCATCAAAAGACATTTTTAACCTGATTTGTGCATTTACCTCGGGCTTTGATCTTGCCCTCCGATTCTAGCCACATGTTCGTAATCTCTTTTGTCCGTATTTGCTGAAGATTGGTGGTGCGACCTTGGATTTTGTGCCATTTTTCTATCAAATTTTGTCCGTAATGACCTCTCTGTCGCACATCATGCTCGAGGGTGGTCTAAATTTCAATGGTCGTAACTACAACACCTGGAACCAACGCATGATGACAATCTTTGAATATCGCTACCTTGATCAGATTATTCTAGGTAAAAAGGTTTGACCTGCATTTGGTGGTAAAGACCAAGAAAAGTTTGATGAACAAAATCATGAAGCGGTGATGCTTATTAAACTGTCTGTCACCGATGATCAATTGCCTCAATGTTCTGTCTGGTAAATCAGCAAAAGAAATTTGGGATCATTTGAAAGATCTTCATCAAAAATCCGACAAAAGCATTGTGTTATTTTTGAAGAACATGTTGTTTTCCATCATGATGGATGAGAAAACATCTTTGCAGGTGCAGTTGACCAAGATCAAGGACATCCGTGATCAGCTTGAGGCGATTGGTCGAAAGATGGAGGAAGAAGATATGGTAGTCATCACTATAAAAAGTACCAAAATCTTACGAGCACTTTATTGAGACCCTCAACATTACTTTAGCTAATGTTGATTTGAAGTTTTTAGATCTTTGCACCATACTTCTGCAGCAAGATCGTTGGAAACAACAATTTGGTAGTGGTGCTAGTTCGTCCTCCTCAGAGCAGGCATTTCCTGCCAAGACCATTCAGAAGAATAAAGGAAAAAATCAGCCTTCGCAGTAGACCAGTCAAGCGCAATCTTCAAATTCTTCCAAAAAGAAGAATGTTCAGTGTAATTATTGCCACAAGTATGGTCACATGAAAAAAGATTTCCGAAAACGCTTGGCTTCTGAACAAAATAGGTAAGGAGTCTAAGCCTAAAGCCTGTGTTGCAAAGGACACAGAGCAGAAGGAATCTGTGTTCTATGCTTTTACGGCCAAGAGTCCTACAAATCCTGTTAAATCCTCCGCCTAGTCTATTGATTCAAGTGCTTCTCAACATTTCACTCATCGTCGAGATTGGTTCATTGAGTACACACCCTTCAGAGACTGTTCTCTTTGGAGGAGGTGAGAAGTATACTGTTGTCGGAAAGGGCAACGTGCAGATTCATTTTGGAGGGAGAATTTTTTGTTTTTCTTGATGTATACTTTGTACCTGGCATGGAGTTGAACTTACTTTCAGACAGTCAAATTATGACTCACTCTCCTTAGCTGGATATTGTTTTCAGCGTGCACACATACAGCATTGTTGACAAAGAGACTCGCATTACAGTCGTTCAAGGACTTGAGGATCATGGTCTATATAGACTTGTTGATTCTAGTGGTTCTCAAGAGCACGCTATGGCAGGAAAGAGTACTTCCATCAGCAGCCTCTCGCATCAGCATTATGGGCCCTTGAACATGCAATATCTCTCTCAGTTAGCTCGCAATGATTTGGTTGGTGGCCTACCTGCAATTCAAACTCAAAACCATGGCGTTTGCAATGCTTGTCAGGCTGGAAAGCAACACCAGACTCCCTTCTCAAATGGTGACTCTTGGCAAGCTTCTAAGGTATTACAGTTGGTTCACGCTGATTTATGTGGTCCAATGAATACTTCTTCAATTACCGGTTGCAGGTATTTTCTATTATTTGTTGATGATTTCAGCAAAAAAATGTGGGTGTTTTTTTTGAAAACCAAATTAGATGTGTTTGGTATTTTTCAGCAGTATAAGGACTTAGTTGAAAAAGAGTCTAGTTCTCCATTAGTTACTCTTAGGTTTGATAATGGGGGGAAATTTTGTTCTTTTGATTTCTTCACATTTTATGTTGCACATGGCATTAAGCGCCAACTCACCACACCATACACCCCACAACAGAATGGTGGTGTTGAACGTAGGAACTGCACCATCACTGAAATGGCTCGTTCTATGTTGGAGCATAGACATGTTCCCAAGATATACTGGGTTGAAGCAGTTTATACTGCAGTCTATCTTCTGAACCAGTCTCCTACTCATGCCGTTAAGAAGATGACTTTTGAAGAAGTCTGGTCTGGACGCAAGCCTAAAACCAGCCACCTGAAAGTTTTTGGCTCTACTGTTCATGTGTGGATTCCAAGAGCCAAGCACACTAAGTTGGATTCCAAAAGCCAGAAACTCATGTTTAGTCGTGATGTTGTGGTTGATGAAACTACTAGGCCCTTCTATCAATCTTCTACTTCTGTGAATCCTAAGGAACAGCCTCTGAAGGCTTCTGAATTGGGCGTTTGTCTTCCCCTGAGTCCACCTGATGGGAGGGATTCTGCACTTGAGCAGCCACCTTAGCAGAATGTTCTGCCACCCGCCCCTCCTCAAGACAATCTGGATCCTGATCCAGCTGAATCTATACCAGCCACACTTGGTGATGCTGTTCCACCAATTTCAGATGTTGGTACTTCTACTCTCTGGCCTAAATAGTATGCTAAAACCATAAGTGATCTTCATGATGATGAATTACTTGAGGGTAGAACTGCTCAAAAAAAGAGCAAGTAGCATAATACTGTCAATTTTGTTCTTATGGCCAACCTTCACAGCATCTCTGTGTTGGAAATGTTGTCATTGATGTCAAAGTGAAAAGAATGGAGTCATTGATGTCAAGATAAGCATGACTGAAGTTAACATATTGCAAGGGCATGACTGAAGACATCATATTGCAGATTTGACAAGTATATATATATATCCGAGAAAGAATGTATATATGAAGACATATCAATGAATGTGGAGAATGAGTGAAGTTTTTGAAGAAAAATTATATGTAGATATACCAGCAGCTGTTTGAAGAGAAGAAGGAATTGAAGACTATTAAAAGTATTGTCATTGATGACTTGACAATATACCGTTAAAGATGAATAAATCAGATTTAAAAAGTTAAATAAATTATTGTGGAGTAAGATCTGATCTGTACATGTGATCAGATTATTGAAGATAAATAAAATCACTGTGGAACAAGATCTAATTAATATTGAAGTCTAAATTGAAGATCAGCTCATTGAAAATAACAAAAGTCAGATCAAAATTATAAATCAGATAAAGCTAAACCTCATGCCACAGATCGAAATCATGATGATTTCACATAACGAACTCCTAAAGATCGAAATCATTGAAAACCAGTTTGAATTTAAAGAATGTAAGTATAGTCAAAGCTATGATGTTGAAGTTTCGATCTGAAGAAAGACGACGTGTTTACATCAAAAGCTCACTACTCAGCCAACCACAACAAACATTTATTAAGAAACCCGATTTAATCACATTGGTTAAGAAGCACGTATTAATCAAATTGGTTAGTCTAATCTGAAGCGGCTTCTTTAAGGGAAAGAGACGGCATCACAAGATGTGATTAGAAGAAAAAGTCATCTCTTCTAAAAGACACAATCATTGTGAAGAAATGGCACGAGATTTCATTAAGAAAGATAAAAGGTGAAGACCCGTCTCTATGAAAAGACACGATCTTTCTAAAAGAAGTTTTTTTTATTACAAATTAATTTCCTGAAGTGCCACGATTTTATGGGTAAATCGACTTTTATTTGCTATTAAAAGATTAATAAAAGCAGAAGTAAAAGAGGTGCGATGTATCCTTGAAAAGACATGATTAAGATAAGCAAATAAGTCTAAAGCGGTTCCTTGAAGAAGTACGATTTGCAGAGTTTTTAAAAGGGATGCAAAAACAGGAAGTACTCTTTCAACAAAAGGTTGCAATTCTTGATTAACATATAAAATCAATATTCATTTCAGACTTGAATGGTGTGGTTGTGAAGTTGTAATGATTCAAGTCAGAAACCCATCTTCTTGTGTGGGCTTAGGGTGAGATTGTTTATCACAAAAGGAGATTGCAGATCTGACTGAAGACATTTGCTTCATCCATCAAGTCAAGGTCGGTGCCTTGCATTAGGGGTTGGTGCTCCTTGTAGGTTGGTGCCTACCAAACAGTTAAAGAGGTTTGGGTGTCCCTTGTAGGTTGTAGCCTACTAAATCATCTCACTTGTAAATCAAGTAGGTTGGCGCCTACTTCCATTTGAAAAATATATATTTAATATTTCAATAAATTGGTATCAACTTGTGGAAATTGATTCATATCATAAAGTTGGTGTTGAAGAGAGTTTAAGTTTGTGTAGAAAGTTGTAAAAGTGAAAATTTGTGTTGATTTACTGATTCACCCTGCACCCCCCACCCCCTCTCATACTTGAGTGGGAACAGGCTATGGAAGCCAAGCATAATAGCCTTCTGAAGAATAACACTTGGGTCCTCTCCGATCTTCCACCTAAGAAGAAGCCCATTGGCTGCAAATGAGTGTATAAAGTTAAGTACAAGGCTGACGGAACTCTTGACAAGTATAAGGCTCAGTTAGTAGCCAAAGGGTTCTCATAGACAGAGGGCATTGATTATGAGGAGACTTTTGCTCCTATAGCCAAAATGAGTACTTTTCGGCTTGTCCTTGCTATGGCAGCCCAATTTGGTTGAAAAGTCCATCAAATGGATGTCAAGATTGTGTTTCTCAATGGTGATCTACAAGAAGTCTATATGACTTAGCCTCCTGGTTTCAAAGTTCTTGTTAAAGAACACCAAGTTTGCAGACTTGTGAAAGCACTCTATGGTCTTAAACAGGCTCCACGGGCATGGTACATGAAAATTGATAAGTACCTTACTGATCATGGTTTTCAGCAGAGTTCCTCTGATTCAAATTTGTATGTCAAACAGTCCGGTGATGATATCCTTGTTCTTGTTGTCTATGTTGATGACCTTATCATTACTGGCGGCTCAGAACATTTGATTGAGGAGATAAAATACAATCTCAGTCAATCTTTTGACATGACAGATTTGGGACTTCTTCATTATCGTCTCAGTGTTGAGGTTTGGCAGACAGCTGATAGCATCTTTATTTCTCAGTCCAAGTATGCTCGCAGTCTGCTTGATAAGTTCAGAATGAATAATTGCAAACCTACCTCTGCACCTATGGAGAAAGGGCTCAAACAATCAGCAAAATCAAATTCACCTATGGAAAATGAATCTGCATTCAAGCAACTAGTAGGCAGCCTCATTTATCTCACTGCTACTAGACCTGATCTCAGTTTTGTAGTGAGCTACATCTCTCGCTTCATGATAGCTCCTAAAGCTAAACATTGGGTCGCAGCGAAGCGTGTGCTGAGATATGTGAAAGGCACTTCTGACTTTGGCATTTTGTATGGAAGGTGCAAAGATCCTAAGCTGATTGGTTATACAGACTAAAATTGGGTAGGTTTTGTTGATGACAGAAAGTCTACTTCAAGGTATGTATTCAGTTTGGGTACAGGTGCAGTTACATGGACCAAAAAGAAGCAGCAAGCAATGGCTCTTTCCTCGACTAAAGTTGAATATCAGGGAATTGTTAAAGCAACTTGTGAGGCGGTTTGGCTTCGAAGGGTGCTTTCGGACATGCAAATGTCTCAAGCAGGGCCTTCCCCCTTGTACTATGACAATCAAGGGGTGTTGAAACTCGCCAAGAATTTAATCTTCCATGAAAGGACAAAGCATGTTAAACTTCACTGTCATCTCATTCACCAGCTTGTCGAAGATGGATCAATGGTATTGCAGTATGTTCCGACAAAGGATCAGACTGTTGATATTCTCACCAAGTCTTTGAGCCCGGATAAGTCTTTGAGCCCGGATAAGTTTGTCAAATTTAGGGGGCATCTTGGTGTAGTTGATAGATTGACCATTGAGGGTATTAAAATAATATTTAGTTTATTAATTTAATGGTCAATATAGTGTATTTTATTGTAATCTATTAGATTAGATCGTTTCTTTTGTTTTCTTCAATTTCTTTTTAGAGACTTTGTATTTTAGCAACTTTGTAAATTCTATAAAGAGATTTCATCTCTTTTATGTTAATACATTGAATATTTTAAAATCTTCTTCGTTTCATTAGTGTCTTTTGTTTGAATGCGCTTAATTAAATGTGGAATAGTATGGTAGCTGCTTTCCTATGTTTGAATAACTAGAGAGATCAAAAAGTTCAAAATATTCATAGATGGTAGGAAGAATCTGAAATCCATATTGAGTCTCACTTGAAGCATTTGTGCAAGCACATCATGCAATGTTTGTGGTGAAGGAGAAATCTTCCATTTGCAAAGAGATTGCACTGAAGAGACTTTGGGAACTCATATATATCCACCTGAGACTGCATATTTATGGTGAGAGCCTGCTAATTTATTTTTCTTATTCACATGAATGTTGACTAGTATCTTTTGATGCCTTCTGGACCAAAGCTTTGATTTAGTAAGGTTGAAATGGTATAGAATTGAAACCTACTACGGAAAGACCATATAAGTTCATAATCTTGTAATAGGGCTTTATATATCAATGCGCCCAAGATTAGATTTTGTATTCTACCAATGCTCAAAAATAGTGTTATATTTGGTCTTTTTGGTAATTAACAGTTAATTTTTTTGTGAATTTTATTTTTATGTGAATGTCTTTAACTCTTGAATCTTATTTTACAATGTCTTTATATCTCAAACATTATTTTACAAGTAGGAATTTGTAATGTTTCTATCATTTCCCAGCAGATCCAAAATCAGATGAGCATGATAATACCTATACAGTCAAGCTTTATTTATAGGCCATGTTTGTGGGAATGACAGCTAAAATTAAGCTTACTTTTCTGAATTCAATGTCCTATTTCTTCTCACTTTTACCATAAGGTTCCACTGGCTATACTACAAGTGAATTTATGGTTATGGGCGAGTTACTGATGTGGATGCCATTGGAAGTATCATCACCATGTTAGATCCACATGCAGATATGCAGATCACATTGATATCATATCTCTGTGGAATGAGATTTGCAAGGTCATTTGGTGGTCATCTGGTAGCTCCTAGAACTCAAAACTCAGAACCAAATGCATTTTATGGTATGGATATGTCAATGTAATCATAGTGCACTTCTTTTAAGTTGGAGGGGTGGACTATGACTAATTATTTGATAGTGTTTGTCCCACATTTCTTTTGAAATGTTATTTCATATATTCTATTTTCACCTTAAGTAACAATCTGTCCTACTTCTGATGCAGAGTCAACTTATAGCAAATCCAACCTAGTTGCCTCATGGAGAGGCAAACTGAAGATAGTTATTTCGTATACAAATATCCAGTTTGAATGTTAAGTCCTCCTTCCTTTGATTTGTGTAGAATAAAGTCTTCTGTGAAATCCCTACAAGGTGTGCTAAAACCTTTGGTTCTTTAAACCACTATGTAAATCATTTCAATGGTGTCCCTCCACATTAAAGGTTTTTCAATATAATCAATTACTCAGCAGTTTTAGCTGGTATTACCTTTTAAACGTATATGATGCCTTCATTATTAGTTGTCCATAGTTATGGATTTTTCAGAAGGGTACATACTTGAATCACTAATTTCTTGGTGGAGAGGAAAGCATTGCTGTATATGGCAAATCAGGGCTCTTCTGAAAAGGCTAACTCTTGCGTTCAGCATCTAAGATGTGAATATCTTTCCTACTGTTCTTCCTTAGCCAAGGTGCCCTGGCAGTGGATACTCATTTAAATATTCTAGCAAATGACTTACAAAGAGAGCACCTGATTAAGACCTTAGTTGTCTGTTTCAGATCCATCTCATTAAATAATTATCTGTGTCATGGAGCTCCCTAAATTTAGTGTAAAAATCTCAAATTCAGTGATCTTCATTAAAAGGTTAAAAAATAATAATAACCCCAAAAAAATGTACAACCAAAAACCAAAAAATCCTAAAAGACGTTAGGGTTTTGACTATTAATCAAAATATTAAACGCCAGCATCCAATAAAGCTTCCCTTTGTGTTGTTTAACTTGTGACTGCCATTGCTTTGCACTAACATTTGTTGTGAGGTCTTCACAGCCTTCTGTGAAGTTTTATTGCAAGATTGCTGTATTTCCTTTTGCATTGTTTAATTTGTGACTGCCACTGTTTTCCTCTTAACATTTGTTGTGAGGTCTTCAGTCTTCTGTGAATTTTTACTGCAAGTTTGTTGTATCTGCTCTGTGGATATTCTACTCTGTTCAAAGTTACTGTGTTGAAATTAGGGTCCATGTATTTGAAGTTATTTTGTGCTGCTCACATGAAGCTGCTGTAAAGGTGCCAACTGCCATGTGTTGCTACTGTGGAGGAGTTG
>VDFB02260638.1:0-17792 GCA_007258455.2 Sequoia sempervirens | reverse complement strand
AGTATTCTTTTGAACATGCTCCATCAAAATGCATGGCCCATAGGCCATCTTCTAACACTTGATGCTTTATCTCTTCAGTTATTTGTGCATCTTTATCTTTTATTGATTGTGTTTCTTAACTTTAAAGTTATCCATGTCTATGTCCATAAAATGTATATATTCCACTGGGTATACATTTTAAATGAGGTTAGGAGCTCTCTTTTCTCTAATCAATTTGAAATCTCTACTATTTATAGGTATAATGGAATAGAAGAGGTCCAGTTTTATGCTTCCTTCAATTGTTTCCGCCCACTTTCATGATAAGAGCATTCTATATTGGGTTGGGATGTCAACAAAAATTACACTCATTGTATAATCTTTCTCAAGGAAATTCACTAATTTAAAAGGTACATCCTTCACAATTCCAATTACTGAAAATTCCCTTGAATCCATAGAAAATCACTTCTTGTATGCTTGACTTACTTGTAATCCCAACTCTCTCATGATTGCCAAGGGAATAACATTAGTAGATGCTCCTAAATCAATCATGCAGTTTCTTATTAGCTTGTCACTGACCTATAGAGTCAGATAGAAGGGATCTAATCACTTAGGGCAAGTAGTTAAGGTAGTGCGTAGAAAAACTTCACGTATCTTAGTATGAGTCCCTTCGGGTTCTTCTTTTGATCTCTCTTCACCCTTTTCTAATGGAGTAACCATTATATTTTCTTTACAAGCGACAACTGCATTGGTAATGAGGGTAGTTTTGTTTTCTCCTTGTGTTCTTCTATCCTCATCATTTCCAATAGAGGAATAGATACCTTGATTTGTGACAAGATTTGAGTGATATCAATTGTGGTGTATTTTGGACTATCATAGTTTGAAGCATTTTTCTCACTAACCATTTCTTTCTTATTTCCAATCTTATCCTCCTTAATAGGTCCATCATCTGTCTTTTCTTGATCATGATTTATTTTCTGATATTTGGCCTTGATGAGGGGGGATACAACCTGATTTTTCAGACTTCTTAGCATCCTTCCCTTTGATGTCCCAATTTTTGATAAGGGTCTGATTTTTCATATCCCTAGTACCCTCTTTTATGAAAAGGATTCCAAGGTTTCCTTGATCATTGTTCATTGTTCTATTCCTTAGATAAATTAATCAAATTTTACTTGAGCTATAGTTGCAACAATCAATTCTTTGATTTCTTCATCTAAAGGTCTCCTTGATATGATTTCTGACTCTGAATCTAAATCTTTTACATTAGCAAGAAATTCATTTTCATCATTAGAAAACACCTATTGGTGATAACCATGATTCTGACACCTTTTATAATGAACATCTCATTCTAAGCACTCCTCATCTGAGGAGTAATTACCGGTTGCATGATTTATCTTAGTAAATAACATGTTTATCCCTTGTTCTTCAACATGTGTACCATTACAATCATCACATGAAATATGATCCTCCTCCAAAGACTGAGCAACCATGCATCACTGAGGAGTGTGACAACTAACAAGGATCACTCCAATATGTTTCTTCTAAAAAAATTGCACTATTTCTCTGTAATGGATCCAGGGTTTCCTTTTTTTGTATAATTATTTGGTTATTTTGGATAGGTCTGCCATTATGTCAATTAGTGTTATAAGGTTGATATGAAAACTTGAGCATTCTCTCTTGCCTTTGATAATTTTTCTTGTCATGAGGTAAACCCTTATCATTTCTTGCAACTTTATAATTGAGATCCTTCAAAGAACTCATCACCTTGTCAAGCGTATCCTCAGGAGGTGTTGTCTTTCTTTGGTGTCCTCTAGGGTTCTACATGATCTTAATTTCATCCCTTTTGTTCATTTTTCCTGAATCTTTCCTATTATTTTCAATATGGGTTGCAATCCTGAATGAATCCCTCAAGGATTGAGGGTTCTTATCTCTTAGTTCATAACCCATTTTTGGGTCATAGGTGTTTCAATACAAGACCAAGCACATGGATTCACTAGGTTTCATATCATTTGGGATCTTGTTAAAAATCCTATTAAACCTTGCATTGAATTCCAAAACAACTTCATTTAATCTCTTGCTTATGCTTGTGAAATCATTGATAAAAAATATAGGACCAGTCTTAGTTCCACATTGTTCTCTAAAGACCCTCTTGAGATCATCCCAAGATCCCATGCTAGCATCAGGAAAATTTCTATGCCACTCTCGAGCTTCACTAGTCAAAGAATGCATAAACAGTTTCATGACAACATCCTCATGTTCCACCTCAAAGTCATCCAAAAAATTCAAAAAGGTGCTAAGATGTTCTTCACCACTTAGTGCATCACTTCCTGAAAATCTAGCAAGGTATGAACTTACTTCATTAGGAACTTGGTTGGGATATCTAGGGTTACCAACAAAATCAAGTTTCTTGTATCTATCCATCAATATTTTTTTTATCAAAGGCAGGATTTGACTTGCATCTTTGTTTCTCCATGTTGACTTATTCTTTGAAAATTCCCCTTTAAGTCTCCTTGTAGGGTCAACCTTATAGATGGATCTCAGACCATGCATAATGATGATAACCTTCTAAGATTTTCTTCTTTTCAACTGGCCCTTTTGATGTGTAGTGGAGTATCAGAGTCATCACCCAACTTAATGGGGATAATATTCTTCTTCAGTGCACTTTGATAGAAAGTCTATACTTAACAACTTTCTCAGGTCTTCTTTCAACAAATGGCTTTGAATAAAACTTTTGACTCAATGACTCCTAGACATATACTACTAGATAGAAATTTCTTCTAATCCCTAGTAGAGTCACCAATCTGTTGGTGTTTCCAATTGATTGTTGTGGTTTTCATAAAGGTTAGCCATACTTTATAATCAAGAACCTCAGGTCAATGGCCAACAAATAGGAGATTAACCTTATATTTTCCCCTTTGCACTTTAAGCTCTATAAAACCAAGGTGGGTTCCCCTATAAGATCATTCAACAATCTAGCAATTTCCTAGCAATGAAGACTTTGATAACAAATTCTTCACACTAGTATTTTAGAAGGTGGTATGACTAGCTAAATCATCTTTAGGACCTTCTATATGCTATATCTTACTTTGCTAGTGTGGACTTGAGCATGAAACATAAAGTTGTAGTAAAGTAAAATTTTGATATTTTATTTAAAGTGTGACCCTGTCTCAACCTCAAACTTTATGAACTATTTTTTCTAGTTTCTTATCCACAATAGAGTCAAAAAATGAAGTAAACTCCTACAACAGACCAAATCTTTGCTTCTTATAACCTCATTTCCTTGCAATGAGAAACCAACAAAAGAAAAATGTTATCATACTACTTACAAATCCTTATTGCATTCACACAATCTTTGATGGATAAACTGAAAGAAAGGTTACTCTGTTCCTTAAATAGAAGCTAACAATTCAAATATCCATAACATAACACATGACATGAGAAACATAGATAATCCTTGATTATTTTGATTCAAAAGATAGTGCATAAAATATTGGAGTATGATATGTTGATATTCAAACTTAATGAAATATATAGAATATTGGAGTCATTATTGGCATGTGGCGACTGATCATGCTATACTGTCACTGAAAAAGAGAAAAATCAAAGAAAAAAGAAAAAACCTGATTTTGTAGAACCCTAATCTCGAAGCTTCTAAGCTTGTTAAAAAGGGGTTCATATGGGGGTTACAGTATGATGAAAAATGTGATTATTCACAGGATTGTAATAGGTTTTTCCATTGGATAATAAAATCATTGGATGTCTACAGTTTGGTGGATGTATCTTGGATTGGGTGAACCACGTTAAATTCTTTGTGTTATAATTTATTCTGTGTGTTTTAGTTTCTCTGTTTATTAATTAAATCTGCATTTAATTGTTAGATATTTTCCATTTCTAACCCTAACAAGTGGTATCAGAGTGGGTTGTGTTTTGATTATTGTCTATAGGAAGGTCTCATGGTTGAGTGGGAGTAATGGCAGATGAGGGTAAGAAGGTTGAGAAGTTTAATGGGCAGAACTATCAGTTATGGAAGATGCAGATGGAGGACTATCTCTATTAGAAGGATTTATGGTGGCCATTGGAAGGGAAAACCAAGAAACCCACAACAATGTCTGATGAGGACTGGGAAATTTTGGATAGAAAGGCTCTTGGTAGTATTTGTTTATGCCTGGTACAATCGGTGGCGTTCAATATTACAATAGCAAAGACAACTCAAGAGTTGATGGAAACCCTGGCGAAGTTATATGAAAAGCCTTTTGCTTCAAATAAGGTATTTCTTATGAAGCATTTATTTAATATGAAAATAGTAGAAGTTGGGTCAGTTACTGATCATTTAAATGAGTTTAATACGGTCACCGGTCAATTAACTTCTGTAAAAGTAAACTTTGATGAAGAAGTTAGGGATCTTTTGATTATGTGTTCTTTGCCTGAAAGCTAGAATAGCTTGGTAATAGCTGTTAGTAATTCTGTTTTGGGTTCGAATACATTGAAATTTGATGATGTTGTTGGTGTTATTTTGAGTGAGGAAATTCATAGGAAAAGCTTAGGTGGAACATCCACATCAGGCAGTGTTTTGAATGTAGAAAGCAGGGGAAAAATTAAGGAGAGAGGAAACTGTATACCTTGATATTTCTACCGCTCTAAATGTGCAAAACTAACTAAGAATGCAAGTGATAAAATACCAAAGACACCTCAAGATTAGCCAAAAGAGTGATAAACAATAAGGAAAATGGACTAAATAAAACACAAACGATTTCACCTTCCTTGCTGTTGATTTCTCCTTGATTGGCCCTTGCTTAGAATTGATTGTGTGCTCCTTAGATGATTGTTTGAATGACTATATGCAAGATTCAATATGCAAGATGATGAACAAAGATGGCTAAATGATTGAAAAGGCTTGAGAGATTCAAATGGACAACATGTAGTTATCAAAATGCAAAGTGTTAAGAAGGCAAATGAGCAGCATGTAGTTGCTCAAATAAAAAAGTGTTCCTAAGAAGGCAAATGTATGTGGGTGCTCAAAATGAAAGTGTTGAAAATGCCCTTGAGGAGGGGGTATTTATAGGAGAATTTGAATTCTCTAGAGAATTCAACGGTCAAGATTGCTCCAACAAGGCCAAGATGAAGGGCTATGGTGGGTTGAGAACCCACAAGCCCTCACATCTTGACATGTGGAGGGTGAAGTGGACAAGGGGATGTGAGATGGAGATGAGTTGTCAAAAGGTACATGAGGTGGAAAAGGACATGCACCTTGGGGGATGAGAGGATTTCCACAAAAAGGGATTTCTTGTCCCCAAGTGGGAGTGAAAGGGACATTTGAGGAATTTTGGAATTCCTCAAAATCTACATGGGAAAAGGAAAGGTGGTTGGGGATATAAATGTGAATTAAAAATTCACATTCTTAGGAAGATCTAAAGGATAAAAGGTGGGCTCCAAAAAGGTGGGACTTGGTCACATGTGGAGATTGTGACAAGTCCAAGGTTCTAGAAGCCTTGAAAGGATGGAATGTGAATTAAAAATTCACATATAAAGGAGGGGAATCTAGGACAAATAAAAAGGAATTAAAAATTCCTTGGAGAATGATTAGGCTTAATTAATCTATAATTAGAAGATAATTAGGGGCTAATTAGGATTAAAAGCCAACTTGCAAAAGTTGGAGGATGTGACACATCCTAATCAAGGATTAGGCATGTGCACATCCTTAATGAAGAGATTAGGAAATGGATTAGGATTAAAATGAAAATGACATGTGAGGAATTAAATAAATGTAATATTTATTTAATTTATTTGATGAAAAGAGATTAAGGAGGGTAAGGTATTTAATTATTAATTAAACATCTTAGGATTTAGCAGACTATTAAAGATATTAATTAAATAATAGTAATATTATTTAATTAACTCCGATAAGAGGATGTTTAGATGAAAAGTGATAAATTTGGATAAATTAAGTGTCCAAATTTGGATGTCTACATTTTTCCCCTCTTTGAGATGGTGTTACGAAGTAGCATCATTTCAAAGAATATTAAAATATAGAACCTAGAAGAAGATGGTTAGATTGGAAAAGATGCCCCAGTCATCAAAGAGATGACTAGGAGGAAAGACGATGGGGGTGAAGATGAAGAGTAGGGATTGATGCCCCCTCGAGAGGACATGCGGGTTAAAGAGAACACGTGTGTGCTCTCGAAATAGATGATGTGATGCAAGGGGAGATGAGGAAGATGATGCAAGGTGATGGGTAAGAGAGTAAGTGATATGGAGATGGATGAAGCACAAATGGATTTCAAAAGGTGATGTTGCCCCAGTCAAGGTACAAGCCAAAATGGGTTGATGATGGATGGAGTGTTGTCAATGAGGGAATGAAGGATCCCAAAACAACATGAGGATAGGGAAGGATACATCCCACTGAGTAGTATTGATGAGGGAAGGATACATCCCAAAACACCACTAAAGGATAGGGATGAATACCTCCCGATGATGATGAAAGTGTTGTTGATGAGGGAAGGATACATCCCAAAACAACACCAAAGGGCCCGATGATGATGAAAGTGTTGTTGATGAGGGAATGATACATCCCAAAACAACACCAAAGGGATAAGGGAAGAATACCTCCCAATAATGATGATGGGTCAAGGCTGGTAACAAGACTGAGAAGTAGACCAAAGATATGATTAGATGATTCAGGCTAAGTGGAATGGATGGAGATTGGATAGAGATAAGGATGAAGAATGAATGGATGGGGGGATACATGCAAGACGATAGAATGGAAAATGAAATGTAATCCTAATGCAATTTTCCATCTTTGGAGCACTGATTTTTGCTATAGCATAAGACACCAAGTGCCAGGGTATGTGGAACCAAGGCGTAATAGTGTCTAATGCATGAAAGAAACACAACAGATAAGAAGGCTATCCCAACACCCCAAAGTCACAAAGACCTTGGTCGGGCCAGGTATTGAGATAACCACAAGCACAGAAGGATGCCCCAGCATAACACAAGACCTCAGGGATCTTGGTGGGTACTATGTGGGACAAACTAAGAAGACACAAATAAGCAAAAGATCAAGATATGCCTTATGTTGGACTGGTCAAACACACCATAATATGATGGATTATGGCGTCTTGACAAGTGATGATAGGGAGCTCAAATGATAAACAAAATCCAAAAAGTATCAAAATATTCACAATCAATTTCAAACGTCCATTGCCATAGGATCAAGGGGATGGATGGGATTGATGAGGTTTGTTAGGAAGGATGCATCCTGTTGAGACCAAATATGATGGATACGAAACTAAAAGATCGTTATGATGCAGGATGTTCAAAATTGATTGGATCTCATGATACAAGTGGATCGTGTTTGTTAAGAACCAGCTAGATAAGGGCATAACTTGATGGCACGACACAAGGAAGACAAGACATGGGACTGACACACCCTAAAGACCTAGGGGCTCGGGGGCCGATCAAAGATTAGCCTTGCCTACGTGAAAGCGCAGAGCCCTCGTAGTTCAGCGAAAGGTGGGATGACTCCATCAAGATGGAGACCTTGATGGATGGTAAAAGATAGGATAGACCAAAGGAGAAAATACCAATGATAGACGCATAGAAGAGCAAAGTGGACAATGAAGATCGACATGGAACTGGGCGGATCGTACCGATCGACCTTGCTCATGTGGAAAGCGCCAGGGCAACGAGGTTCAACAAGACCGGAAGGAAAACAATGGATAAAGGATGATAAGATGATAGGATAAGTGGATAAAAAGATGGGACCGTATACAACAAGAGATAGACCTCTGGATTGGATTGATAGATGATGACGCATCACATAAAAGCCGTGGATGGATAGCTATCCAAAACCACAAAACGATCTCCGGGGAGTGACGACATGACAGACAGATGAGCGACGAAAGGACAGGAGATCGGTTGATGCAAAGAGAAGCTTAGGGTGATAATGATGAGATAAATGGCACAATTGCATGGGGAGCCTAAATAAATGGACAAGGACATGAGAGGGATGAGATGGATGAGGATAAAGAAGAATGGATAGAGATATAGGGATGGGGATGGAGGGGATGGATGGATAGGAATATATGGATGGGAGATGAAAGGGATGCAGGAGATGGAAGGATGGACATGGATAGGGGACAAAAGGGATTGGGAAGGAAGGGATAATGGAAGACAAGGGATGGTGGATAAAGGAAGATAGATGGACAAAGGATGGGAGGATGAAAGGGACAAAGATAGGTGGAAGATGGGGTGGATGGGAGATGAAAGGGATGCTAGGATAGATGGATACGAAAATAAGGATGGGAGATGGAAGGGATGCTGTGATAGATGATTTCTCCAAGGACTATGTCGCAAAGGAAGCAGATGCCTCCACTCTAAATATGTCATATATGATGAGGCATGAGGGACGTAAGACAAGTGGATGATAAGATAAAGGAGATAACTGAAGGAGGGCAGGATGGGTGACCAAGGAATATGATAGAGCATGGATGAAGGGAATGTATACCAATAGGTGTCCAAAGCATGCATAGATAGGTGCCCCAATTTTGATCAAGATCACAAGAAGGATGGAGGGAATGGGAGATAAATGGGATATGATGGTAGGATGCGGAAAATAGGAGGGATGGAGGGATTTATGAAGAGGACAGATAACAGGAAGACGGGTGCATAGCTAGAAGCATAGCGGATGGAGGGAATGCATGTCAGAAGTTGCCCCCAAGTGCAGATGGGATTTATGCATGACGCCTGTTTGCCAGGTTTTCATCATGGTACTTATCCAAGGCGCTTGTTTGCCAAGTTTTCACCATTGGATGGATTATTTCTCTTTACTTTTTTTTTTTTTTTGGATTTTTGGATGTTATGCAGAAGGAGATGGGTAAGGACATGTGATAAGGATCAAGGTGTTAAGAGCCCATGTTTGAAGTGACTGTTGGATGTTGGTACAACCTTATGAGGATAAATGGATTATGCATGAGGATGAATTAAAGGGATTTGATGGGGTTGATACATGGGATAATGTATGGGATGCTGGAAAGGGTATGGATAGAATGATGGGGTGGATATGTGATGGGGAGATGTGTTCAGGACCAACATTGACACATGTGGTGGTGGATGTGGAAAAATAAGAGGATTAAGGGATGGAGATTGTGGGGATAATGGAGGAGATGAAATGGTGAATTTCGGGACATAGGGACCCAAGACAGACGTAGGAGATGAAAGGGGTGTATGATTAGCTTGTGGATTAGAGACTTTGGATGTTTTTACTAATTTTTCATGTGATGACATTGCATATTTTTTCTTTGGGATCCACATGGTTTTGATCTTTGCTTTGGTGGGCCTTTGTGGCCTACAGATTTTATTTAGATTTATATTTTTCTTCTCTTCACCATGTATTTTAGAGGGGACATGGGGAGCCGTAAATTCATGTGGATGCTTAGATTTATGCATTTTTCCTTTAACAGCCAAAGTGCTTTTAGTAGCAATGGGATGGGTGTGAATGGATGGATGATGTGGAGGACACATGAATGGAGGGATGGAGGTAGGATTTTTAGGATGATATGTGGATGGATGATGTACAGGTACGTGCCTTTGTTGATCCTGATTAGGGAACATGAGAGTGGGATAGTTATGATGGGCGACATGGATAGGTGATGGATGGATGAAAGGATGGATAGGATGAGATGGAGGAGGTGATTTTGGGATATAGGGGCCCAAAATAGATGTAGGACCTAGCATGGTAGATGGAGGATTAGAGATGGTAGATGGAGGGATGTAAGGACCCAAAATGGATGGAGCAGATGAGGGAGGAATATGGACGGTGGTTTTGAGGCGATACGATAGAGGAGGAGGGATGGCCACATATGATCTAGTGGGGCGATGGGAAGAGCCCATATTTCTTTTGGAAAAGGCTCGTTGAGGAGTTTAGAGGTTGTACCAACATTTTTGGATTGCAAGTCATGAGTAGTACATCCAAGACCTTGCGGATACAAGTGTTCTTTAGCTTGGATGGGCTCTATAATACCTTGCTCATGAAGGCCTAAACCTTTTCCTTGATAGTTCATTTTCTTGAGTATTCGATCTAGGACAGGATTTTTGTTATTTTGGAAGAATGATGCGAGTTCATTATTAGGTGGAAGAGGAGGGTTGGTGTATATGTTTTGTTTTTCTTCTGCGAGGAGACCACCATGGAGGAATGTAAGAGGACCAAGGGGATATGCAAGCGGTGTGGGGGTAGCATTTTTAGGCGATGATGGGGGATCATGAGAAGGAGATGATGGGATAGCAACATCAAGAGAGGGAGTAGGGACTATGATAGGATCTGGATTTGTGGTAGTAGGCTCATGCGATGGAGATGGAGATGGAGTAGTGGAAGCTTGAATGACAAGGGGATCATGGGATGGAATGGATGGGGGAATGTGATCTTGAGGCGGACTAGATGGGATGGGAGGATCTTGATATGGAGAAGGGGATATGCTAGCATGCTTTGGATTAGACTCTTGGCGTGACTCATCATGTGCGGAAGGCAAGGTAATGGAGTCTTGTTGGGACTCTTCAAGCAGGGAAGATGGAGGGCTGGAAGATTCATGGGGTTCATTGGAATGTGTTTTGGTGCTACTGGGAGTGGGAGGAGTGGATTGGATTTGGGTGGATCTAGGAGTAGAGGGAGTGGATTGGGCTTGGGCGTCTTCGATGGATTTGGTGGTTCTCATAGTGGGAGATGTGGGTTCAATGGATTTAGTGGGTTCAATGGTTTCAATGGTTTGATCAATGCTAGGGGTGGTAACAACAATGATAGGTGTGGTATGGAGAAGGGTCTCATCACTAGTGACCGTGGATGATGGATTGGGATGGCATGGTTCCATGACTTCAGGATGTGGAGCTGGGGATGGCTTCTTTGTAATGAGTCCTTGGAGAACTTCTGAGATGAGAGACTTGCATATGGTTGACTTGGCTGGGGTGGTAGAAATGGATGAGGGATTATGGATTGGTGGACTAGGGTTAGATGGAAGAATGGGATTGAATGTAGGACTATGAGTAAATGGAGGATTAGGATTGGATGGGTGAATGGGATTGGATGGAGGACTAGGAGTAGATGGAGGACTAGGATGGGATGGATGAATGGGATTGGATGGAAGACTAGGAGTAGATGTATGAATAGGATTGGATGGAGGATTAAGGTAAGGATATTGGAGTGGTGAATTAAGATAGGGGGACATGAATTGTGGATTAGGACAAGAGGATATAGGTGGTGTAGTGGAACAAGAGGATGTGGGGGATGGATTATAATAAAGGTATTGGGATGATGGACTATGATTAGGATATGTGGATATAGGATTAAGGTAAAAGGGTGGGGATGTAGGATTAGTATAGGAAGATTGGGAAAGAGGATTATGATGGGGGGCCATGGATGGGGAATTGTAATAGGAATATTGTGATGGAAGATGAGGATAAGAGGATGTGGATGTTGAATAAGAGGATGATGTAGACGAAGGACATGACAAATATGGGGATGAAGAAGATATTGGATATCCATTGTCAAAGGTGGCATAAGGAGCATGATTTGGATTGTGGAAAGTGAATGGAGAAAGCTTACTAGCGATGATAGCATCGAGGGGATCTATGTCATATTCTTCTTGATTGACAAGACTTTCGTTATCATCGTCCACGTATTTAGGGTTTACTTTGACCACTATTGATGGAGGGTGAGGGTTCATGATGATGACAGGATAAAGAGGATGGATAAAATATTTTGGATGGGAACGGATTAAAGCTCAAATCAGGATTTTGGTCAAGCTCAGATCAGGATTGGACAAAAGCTCATATTAGGATGATTGGATGGGATTGCTTTTGATTTTGATGGGATTCGGTAGACGGATGATTGGATCAGGTAGGTGATTTGATGAATTTGATTAAAGTACTAGATCAATTTGATGGGATAGGATCGAATGATTAGATGATGTTGATTGGATAATTGTGATTGGATGAACTTGATCGGATTGGTGTGCTTGGATTGATTAGATGATCAGAGGAATGGATTTTTTTGATTAGATAGGAAGAAATAAAAGGTACCATTAGATAGAGCTTTAAAAATTAAGCAATTTTGGTTTTTGAATGAAGTTGATTCGATGTACGGTTTGTAAATGATGGGCCCGGGAAGTTAAAGGGGCGTGTCCACCCTACGATGCGGGGCGTGGCCGCCCTAGGATGGTCAAATTTTTGATAGAAGGAAATAGAAGGTACCACTGGGTAGAGATTGAAAAACTAAGCAACTTTGGTTTTTGAACGAAGTTGATTCGATGTACGGTTTGTAAATGATGGGCCCGAGAAGTTAAAGGGGCGTAGTCAACATTCTGTAGTAAAATCAGGGGCGTAGACAGCTTTCTGCAGCAAATCAGGGCGTTTCTAGCAAAATCAGGGGCGTTTCCAGCAAAATTAGGGGCGTTTCTAGCAAAATCAGGGGCGTTTCCAACAAAATTAGGGGCGTTTCCAGCAAAATCAAGGGCGTAGACATCTTTCTGCAGTAAATCAGGGGCGCTACCGCATTTCTGCGGGGGCGCTACCGCCTTTCTGCGTAGGGCGCTACCGCATTTCTGCGGGGGCACTACCGCACTTCTGCGAGGGCGCTACCGCATTTCTGCAGGGACAAAGCTTGGTTTTTGATGACAAAGGCTATGGAAATGACACAAAATGATAAAACAAGTCCAAAGTATCAAAAAATTGATAGATTTTTCACGAGATAACACCTCAAGCAAGCACAATCCTATGATTAATATTACGGGTATGGTACATTGTAAAGTCTTAATCTAGGATGTACAAGGTTTAGGAGTCCTCGATATACCTCTCGCACGCGGAGGCAAACCACTGCGAACATCAACCGCCACAAGCGCGAGTCGGAACCCCAAATGGTGATAACAAAGGCTCACCAACCCTTCACGCCTATCTAGGTATCACCCTAGCTTCGACGCCCCACCACGACGTTAACCGGGATTGGGGTACAACTTTCGCTCTCCCCCTTTTGTATACCCCGCCGGTACACATGGTTGGAATCGTCCCTTGGGGTGATGAAATCCCCAAGCAGGTCCCACTATGAAGAGAGCACTAACCGCTTCCAACTACTCCCCTGTGCCTCAGCCACCTAAGTGCAAGGGGAAAAGTGAAACAAATCAATGCCCCTTGGGTAACACAAAAATAAGCAACCACAGCAAACAGTGAGGTTTAATCCCCCTAATTAGACTATGTTTGAAAACAGCAGAGATAATTTTTTGAAAGTCTGATTATGTAGATGACCCTGCAAATAAATGTTAGTTGTTCTCTTTTTCGTCTTTGGTCAAATTTCGCCACAATATGCTGCAAAAACGTTAGTGAAAAATAGCAATATTCTTGCCAGAACAACGTTAGAGAGTTATCACGTGAATATAGCAAAAAATTAGAGCAAAAACGAAGTCAAAACGCCTATTTTACCTTCCAAACTATGTTGTTTTGGGGCGCTGCCGCGGTTCTGTGAAGGGCGCTACCGCGGTTCTGTGAAGAGCGCTACCGCACTTCTATGAGGGCGCTACCGCACTTCTGTGGGGGCGCTACCGCACTTCTGTAGGGGCGCTACCGCACTTCTGTGAGGGTGCTACCGCACTTCTATGGGGGCGCTACCGCACTTCTGCGAGCTTTTCCTACAAAATTCTTAACCAAAAGGACGTAAAATGCAAGACCCGTGTGTGGGTCCCACCGGGTGTGCCAGAAATATATACCTTGATATTTCTACCGCTCTAAATGTGCAAAAATAACTAAGAATGCAAGTGATAAAATACCAAAGACACCTCAAGATTAGCCAAAAGAGTGATAAACAATAAGGAAAATGGACTAAATAAAACACAAACGATTTCACCTTCCTTGCTGTTGATTTCTCCTTGATTGGCCCTTGCTTAGAATTGATTGTGTGCTCCTTAGATGATTGTTTGAATGTCTAAATGCAAGATTGTAGGTGCAAGATGATGAACAAAGATGGCTAAATGATTGAAAAGGCTTGAGGATTCAAATGGACAACATGTAGTTATCAAAATGCAAAGTGTTAAGAAGGCAAATGGGCAGCATGTAGTTGCTCAAATCAAAAAGTGTTCCTGAGAAGGCAAATTGGCAGCATGTGGGTGCTCAAAATGAAAGTCTTCCTAAAATGCCCTTGAGGAGGGGGTATTTATAGAAGAATTTGAATTCTCTAGAGAATTCAATGGTCAAGATTGCTCCAACAAGGCCAAGATGAAGGGCTATGGTGGGTTGAGAACCCACAAGCCCTCACATCTTGACATGTGGAGGGTGAAGTGGACAAGGGGATGTGAGATGAGAGGTGTCAAAAAGGTACATGAGGTGGAAAAATGACATGCACCTTGGGGAGTGAGGAGATTTCCACAAAAGGGGATTTCTTGTCCCCAAGTGGGAGTGAAAGAGACATTTGAGGAATTTTGGAATTCCTCAAAAATCTACATGGGAAAAGGAAAGTGGTTAGATATAAATGTGAATTAAAAATTCACATCTCATAGGGATGATCTAGAGGATAAAGGGTGGGTCTCCAAGCAGGGACTTGGTCACATGTGGAGATTGTGACAAGTCCAAGGTGGGTCACATGTGGAGATTGTGACAAGTCCAAGGTTCTAGAAGCCTTGGAAGAATGGAATGCGAATTAAAAATTCACATATAAAGGAGGGGAATCTAGGACAAATAAAAAGGAATTAAAAATTCCTTGGAGAATGATTAGGCTTAATTAATCTGTAATTAGAAGATAATTAGGGGCTAATTAGGATTAAAAGCTAACTTGCAAAAGTTGGAGGATGTGACACATCCTAATCAAGGATTAGGCATGTGCACATCCTAATCAAGGATTAGGCATGTGCACATCCTTAATGAAGGGATTAGGAAATGGATTAGGATTAAATGAAAATGACATGTGAGAAATTAAATAAATGTAATATTTATTTAATTCATTTGATGAAAAGAGGATTAAGGAGGGTAAGGTATTTAATTATTAATTAAATACCTTAGGGATTTAGCAGAATTAAAGATATTAATTAAATAATAGAAATATTATTTAATTAACTTGGATAAGAGGATGTTTAGATGAAAAGTGATAAATTTGGATAAATTAAGTGTCCAAATTTGGATGTCTACAGAAACAATTCTAGAAATCGTGGGAAGTCATGAAGAAAATCAAAGGACAAAACATGCCAATCTAGAGACAAGAGGGATTGCTGGTACTGTGGTAAGCTGGGTCATTTAAAGAAAAATTGTTGGTCTCAGAAAAATAAAGGAGACAAAAAAGAAGGAAGTGAAGAGGAAAATGTGGTAAGTAATAAATATGATGAGGATACTTTGATTCTTTCCCTTGATAATGCTGATGATTCTTGGGTGTTAGATTCGGGGGCTTTATTTCATGCTACCCCCCATAGAAGTTATTTTCTTGATTATGTCCAAGGGGATTTTGGGCTAGTTTATTTAGGAGATAATGAACCGTGTTAGATTGTTGGAAAGGGAAGAATCAAGATTAAGTTGAAGAATGGGAATCATTGGCTACTATATGAGGTAAGGCATGTTCCAAGTTAAGCAAAAATTTAATTTCTGCAAGGCAACTAGATGATGAAGGTTGTGTTGTTACATTTAGTGATAAAAATTGGAAGGTCACAAAGGGTGCCTTAGTGGTAGAAAAAGGTGTGAAAGTAGGCACCTTATATCTTTGTACAGGTCATACTATTCCTTCTACTTTAATTGTTATGGAAAAAGGTCAATGTTCAGGAACAATTGCTGCAGTTCAACAGGTAGAAGATCATATAGTTGCTGTGGACTTTGAATTAGCACTGTGGCATAATAGACTTGTGCATATGAGTGCAAAAGGTATGAAAGTACTTCATTCAAATAATGTTTTACCAGGTCTAAAATGTGTTAATATGGGTTTTTGTGAAAGTTGTGTGTATGGAAAACAAAAGAGATTAAGTTTTCTCAAGGATGGGAAGCAAAAGAAAGATGATAAATTGGAGCTTGTGCATACAGATGTATGGGGACTAGTTCAGGTATCTTCTCTCAATGGTTCGCTGTATTATGTTATATTCATTGATGATGCAACTAGGAAAGTATGGATTTATTTCTTTAGGAAGAAACCTGGTGTATTTGAAACATTTAAAAAATAGAGAAGCTTGTTTGAGAATGAGACAGGTAAAAAGATAAAATGTCTCAGATCTGATAATGGTGGTAAGTATTGCAGCAAAGAGTTTGAAGATTATTGTTCCCCTAATGGTATTCGTAGGCAGAAAACGGTTCCAAGGACTCCATAGGAAAATGGAGTGGCTAAGCGCATTAATAGAATAATAATGGAGCGTGCACGAACTATGAGATTGCATGCTGGGTTGCCTTTAAAAATATGGGTAGAGATTGTAAACACTTGTTTATTTAATTAATAGAGGGTCCTCTAATCCTTTGGGTTGTGGTATTCCAGAGGAAGCATGGAAAGGTAAGAAGGTGAGTTATTATTTTCTCAAAACCTTTGGTTGTGAAGCATTTGCACATGTAGATTATGAAAATAGAACCAAGCTTGATGAAAAATCAAAGAAATGTATATTTGTTGTATTTGGCATTGATGAATTTGGTTATAGGCTTTGGGATTTTGAAAATCAGAAAATTGTGAGAAGCAAGGATGTCATATTCAATGAGAAAGTGTTGTACAAAGATCTGTTGCTGCAGCATGAGAAGAAAGAAAATTATTATGCAGCGTTGGATGATATTCCAAACAATGATGTTTCAGTGGTTCCTCATGTTGGGCAACAACATCAACAACAAATACAACAAAATACTATTAGACGATCTTCAAGAAAAAGTAGACCTCCAGAAAGATTCTCTCCCTCTTTGTATACTATTTTGTTAAATGATACTAGTGAACCAGAATGTTATGATGAAGCTATGCAGGTGGATACCAAGGTTCAAGTAAGCATGGAATGGAAGAAGAAATAGACCTCTTGTTGAAAAACTGTGACTTGGGAATTGTGCAAGTTTCCTACAGGTAAAAAAGCTTTACCAAACAAATGGGTTTATAGGTTGAAAGAGGAGGATGGAGGTAAGAAGAGATTTAAAGCTAGATTAGTTGTAAAGGGATTTGCATAGAAAAAGGGTATTGATTTTGATGATATTTTTTCTCTAGTTGTTAAAATGACTTCTATTCGTATTTTCTTAAGTATTGTAGTTGTTGAAGATTTGAATTTAGAACAGCTTGATGTTAAAACAACCTTTCTCCATGGTGATTTGGAAGAGGAAATATATATGGAACAACCACAAGGATTTGAGGTCAAAGGTAAGGAGAGACTAGTGTGCAGATTGAAGAAAAGTTTATATGGCTTGAAGCAAGCACTTCAGCAATGGTACTTGAAATTTGATAGTTTTATGGCTGAGCAAGGCTACAACCGGTGTAATTCTGACCATTGTGTTTATTTTAAGAGGTTGGATAATGACAGCTACATTATTTTATGTTTATATGTTGATGACATGCTTGTAGCATGGTCTAACATGGATCACATAAGTGAGCTAAACCAATAGTTAGCAAAATATTTTGCTATGAAGGATTTGGGAGCAGCAAAACAAATCCTTGGTATGAAAATTTGTAGAGATAGGAAAAACAATTTTTTTTCTTTTTTTAATCTCAGGATAATTATGTTGAAAAGGTGTTGCAGAGATTTCATATGGAGAATGCAAAAACTGTCAGCACACCTTTGCCTAGTCATGTTAAATTGACTAAGGATATGTTTCCAAAGACACAAGAGGAGGAAGAAAAAATGTCCAAGGTACCATAT